>MDKH01216066.1:0-20484 GCA_005239495.1 Nicotiana undulata
TCCCCCCTGAAACTGCGCTCCCTGAGTGACCCACCGACCGGGCTCTGCTGCTACTCTCCCTGTATGCCCATAATTCAGCCTCTGTAGCCTGGGCGAATCCCACAATCTTCCCATAATTCATGTCCGAGTGCAAAGCCGCTGTAGCAGCCTCATTCACAACCAAAGGACTGAGACCCTGAACAAATCGTCG
This sequence comes from Nicotiana undulata, assembly GCA_005239495.1. Taxonomy (NCBI): domain Eukaryota; kingdom Viridiplantae; phylum Streptophyta; class Magnoliopsida; order Solanales; family Solanaceae; genus Nicotiana; species Nicotiana undulata. Next base: position 191 of record MDKH01216066.1, read on the forward strand.
AACTCGAGCATCCATGGTCGACACCAACAGAGGAGCATACTTGGACAACCTTAAGAACTCCATATGGTATTCCCAAACACTCATACTGCCCTACTTGAGGACCTCAAACTTAGTAGCACGGGCTGCCACAGTCTCGGCAGGCAAAAAGTGATCCATGAACGCATCCACGAACCAGGAATATGCTGCTCCCCTCAGCCTGTACGATGCTAATTCAACTCCCTCTGTCCATGTAGCCTTCATCACTCGAAGGGTCTTGCATATCTCATCAAGAAAATCCTGTGGATCGGCCTCTGGATCCGTACTTGAGAACTCTGGAGGGGCCAACCGCAAAAACTGGTTGACTCTGGAGCCGGCGGAATCTCCCTGTCTGCTGGAGGATGCAGGGGTAGCATGAGATCTTTGGGCCTAAGCGGCCACCAACTGAGTTAACATATGAATAGCTCCTCTGAGGTCCCCCTCAGACGTACCGGGACCGGAAGCTGGAATCGTAGAGGGATCAGGAATATCAGCGGGAGGGATTGCAGCACCCTCCGCCGCCGCAGGAACAGGAATGCTTTGATCCGGAATAGAAGGGTCTGGCAAATTCAAGGTCGGGGAGTCACTCTCACCCGCACTACCAGGTACATGATTCACAGCCACACTTGGGGTGGCATTGGCCTCAAGGCCGAGTCGAGCTCTCTTCTTTGGTGCCATTACTGAAAAATTTCAGAACAAAGCACGAATTAGACTAGGACATTTTCACTCTCCACCTCACCGCACGATATAGAATAATAATGAAAAGAGTAATTTCCTAAATGTCCGTGTAGCCCCCTAATTATAGATGTAGTCGACAACACACCGATAAGAAGGGATCTACAAGACACGGCTCCGAGACATCCTAGGACTCTTTTAAAACCTTAGGCTCTGATACCAAGTTTGTCTCGCCCCAAAACCAAGGGACACGACCGGCGCTCGACCGGGTAGCCCCAGTCAAGCGGACCTGGATTCCCTTTTCCCTCCCACGTATTACCCCGAAATTTTTGATGTAGATAATTCAATTATAATTAAGACGCATTCTTACAATCTGAAATTAAACCATAGAATTTTGTCATTACCAACATGTAGTACAATACTTACAAATTATACATAACACACAGTTTTACTTTACGTTGTCTACAAGTCATACTGCCCAAAATACATAAGTACATAACCCACATTTCCTGTCTACGGAGCCTCTAAGAGTACGAAGGAGTTATATAATACTTGCCGGTAATAAGGCTCCGGCCATACCTTACACAAATACCAAAATAAAAATCCGGAAGAAGAGGTGGCATGACCCACACTGGGCCCCGAGAGGAGAGGGGCTCACCAAAACAGCTGGTAGGACGAAGAGGAGGCACTACTGTCGGTGGGCTGGAGTACTTGCTATAGAACCACTTACAATCATCACAAGAATGTAGTGCCCTCGGGAAAGGGACGTCAGTACATTTGAATTGTACTGGTATGTATGAACAAACTTTACTCTAAGTAAACTCAATAATGCACAGGCAAGAGACAGACAAAGAGTAACACAATCACTGCACAAGACATAGAAAGATACACAATGGAAGTTCCACAATTTTCACTTCATCACAATCACAATCACAACTTTACCCTTGTCACTTCTCAACATTTCACCCTTATTTCTTCTGTTGCGGCGCGCAACCCTATCCCACCTGACAATCACAATCATTTGTTGTATTTCTGTTGCGGCGTGCAACCTGATCCCACCTGATAATCACAATCATTTGTTGTGTTTCTGTTGCGGCGTGCAACCTGATCCCACCTGACAATCACAATCACACCCTTATCACTTCCCACATATCACCCTTATCTCCCCTATTGCGGCGCGCAACCCGATCCCACCAATGAATCTCATCTCATATCAACGATGACAAAATCACAGTTCAATCACAGAAAATTTCAGCAATAAGAATACAACTTCTTTACATAGCCTGTAGCATATACATTCATACTCTTGGATTCATTATCCTACTAGCACCGTTTCACATAGCATAGTAGTGTGGTGATCAACTACAGACAAGTAATACACTTCACGCTTCAACATAATTCGGACAACCAGTTGCACATATTCATACCAATACACGTACAGTATGCTCGAACACCACAAGTGATTTACAAAGATTAAAGTTAGCCATACATACCCGGAGTCGAGTTTCCCTTTTTAATTTATATTGCAATTCACCGAACCGCCTAGCACCATCAATCTAGTTCACAATGCGACATATTTACCTTTGAATTAGGAGTCTCAAATTCATTTGAGCATTTTATCAAACACTATGCGATCCCTTAGATTGACTAAACCCTTTCTAGTGAAAGATTACTCTACTTGCTTCCCTTTACTAGGTTATGGAAGATTATTCACATGCATGCAAGGTCCCAACTTTTCATCCTCAAGAACCAACCTATGTGTGTTTTATTCTTAGTTAAATTCCTGGAATTTGAGAAAACAGGGTGAAGACTTACCTCTTATGATGAAGAAGATGACTACTAATCGATAAACTTCCAAGCCTGGGTAGAGATGGAGGACCAATTTGGGGAAGATGGGGACTTCTCTCTCTAGAACCCACTCTCACTTCTCTCTATTTTGCTTAGAAACCAGTTAAAATGAAAGGGGGCAGGGGTTAAATGAAACTAGGGTCGGGTATAAAAATTTAGAAAATTAAAAGACCGTGTCGAATATGCGGTCAGGAATGCGATCGCATTCCTGACATGCGGTCTGCATATTGGACCGCAGAATGGCCCCCAAGTGGGCCAAAATTTGAAAATATTTTGCCCGTGTATGCGACCACTATACGGTCCGCATTCACGTTATGCGTCTCATTGTGCGTCGCATAACACCCCTCCCCAAAACTCAAAGGCAATGATGTGACAGCTATGCGGTCCGCAGAACCGAAATGCGGTTGCAGATTGGACCGCATAGTTGTCCTTCAGTTGGGCAGTGATCTGCCCGTGTATGCGACCACTATGTGGTCTGCATACACGTTATGCGATCGCATAGTGCATCGCATAACACCCAAACTTCTGAAAAAATTAAGTTCTTTCAAATCCCGAGGTACTTTTACACAATCAAGGTCCGTTTTAAGAATTTCCACAGATATAACAACTCGGGGACTTATTCGGGCATTATTTTAAACAAGAAACTTTACGGCTCTTTACAATGCTACCCTATAACACAACCTAAGGCTCCATCTAATACTGCAAGGTAGAGTACCAGAGGTCTACCTGGCTCAGGTGGTACTAGGACTGGTGGTGTTGACAAATATTCCTTGATTCTATCGAAATCCTTTTGGCACTCATCGGTCCATTTGGTTGCAGCGTCCTTCTTCAGCATCTTGAATATCGGCTGACAGATAACTGTAGACTGTGCGATAAACCGGCTGATGTAATTAAGCCTCCCCAAGAAACTCATCACATCTTTCTTGTTCCTTAGCGGTGGTAGTTCTTGAATGGCGTTGACTTTTGACGGATCCAATTCTATTCCCCGGCGGCTCACAATAAACCCCAGTAGCTTCCCAGCAGGAACCCTGAATGCACACTTCGCTGGGTTCAGTTTTAGATTGTATTTTCGCAACCTATTGAAGAACTTCCTCAAATCCTCTAGGTGATCAGTGGCTTTCTTGGACTTGATAATAACGTCATCCACGTATACCTCGATTTCCTTGTGAATCATGTCGTGGAATATGGTGGTCATAGCCCTCATGTAGGTGGCCCCTGCATTCTTCAAGACGAATGGCATCATCTTGTAACAGTATTTTCCCCACGGCGTAATGAAAGCCTTTTTCTCAGCATCATCTTCATCCATCCAAATATGATGATAACCAGCGAAGCAATCCACGAATGATAGTAGTTAATGCTTGGCGCAATTGTCAATCAGGATGTGTTATTTGGCAAAGGGAAGTCGTCTTTCGGACTAGCCCGGTTGAGATCCCAGTAGTCGACACAAACTCTGACCTTCCCGTCCTTCTTCAGCATGCGTACAATGTTGGCTAACCATGTTGGGTACTCAACTACTCTGAGAACTTTGGCGTTGATCTTCTTGGTAACTTCTTCCTTCATTTTCAAGCTCATGTAAGGTTGAACTTTCTAAGCTTTTGCTTTATCGGTGGACAAATTGGATTGGTTGGCAGTTTGTGAGCCACAATAGACGTACTGAGACCAGTCATATCATCATACGACGAAGCGAATATGTCCTCATATTCCTTCAGAAACTCTATGTATTTTCTCTTCTCTGACCAGACAAATGGATGTTGATCCGTGTTTCTTTGACATTTTCCGAATCTCCCAGGTTGATAATTTTAGTCTCGTCCAGGTTGGACTTAGGTCTGTTCTCAAAGTTTTCAATTTCTTTGAAAATCTCGTCGGGTATATCATCTTCATCTGAATCGATGTTTGTTTGTCGCGTTGTCTCGTTGCCTGTCACGGTCATTGGTTCATCAAGGCAAGTATTAGTAATGCTGTATAGATAAAGTAACGAGAGAAAGTAGTAGCAATAAATAAGAGAAATTAGAAAATACTTTGATAAATTGAATAACTGTTTTTAACATTGAGGATCATATTGCAGGAATTGAAAAATGCGGAAAGAAAAAATCGTTTTGGTAAATAAAACAGTAAGTAATGCTTGTTTTAGCCTTGCTACCCCAAGGCTCGTCGGGCTTTGGTTTTCCTGATGGTCCAATTTTTGAGGTATGTCCCTCTGCTCACAGCCTCTATGGAAGTGCTCTCCTCCCCCTCCTCCTCGAGAATAACACAATAGTCCATATCACTATCCTCGAGAAACAAATTCCTTATTGCTGCAAGTACTTCTTCTTCATCTGATCCATAAATAATGTTGGCCTGCTAGAAGGTCTGCTCCAGATGCGGTATCGGCGGCCCCAATGGGTAGTAGGGACCGCGCCAAGGTGGCGACCAGTCGTTGTACTCTTCCCAAGTGTAGTCATATCCCAGACCAAAAGTGGTGCCATGGTTTTTGATCTTGATATGTTTGGAGATTCCTTGAAGGTTCTTGCCGAGCCCTTTGCCAGGATCATACCCATTCCAGTTTAGTATACTCTCGATCTTGCTATCCCACCATTTTTCCTTGTCGATGGCATTAACCCGTTCAATGTGGTGGTAAGTTTCTCCACCGAACTTTCTTCTTCCTACGATCACCGGAATAGTCTGGTGATTGTAAATAGGGTTGCTACCGTCACTATGAATAATCACCTCTTGGTGGTTCCACTCGAACTTCACTGCCTGATGTAGCGTTGATGCTACAGCCCCAGCAGCATGGATCCATGGTCGTCCAAATAACAGATTGTAGGACGCCGGCACATCTATCACCTGGAAGTCAACCTCGAACCAAATTGGTCCCATTTGCAGGCATAGGCTTATCTCACCAATGGTAGACCTTTGAGATCCATTGAAAGCTTTCACATTGATTGCTCCATCCTTTATCTCATGCAGACCTTTACCCAATTTCTTGAGCGTTATCAACGGGCAAATGTTAAGACTGGATCCTCTATCGATCAAGAATCTTGTGATGAAATAATCTTCGCATTGCACGGTGATGTGCAATGCTTTGTTGTACCCTAATCCTTCAGGTGGTAACTCGTCCTCATGGAAGGTGATTTTGTGACTTTCCAACACCTGGCCCGCCATGTTGGCCATTTCCCCACTAGTGATGTTGTTTGGTACATACGCTTCACTCAACACCTTCAACAGAGCACTTCGGTATGTCTCGGAATTCTGCAACAAAGAGAGGATGGATATTTGTGCTGGCGTCTTGTTTAGATGGTCGATGACCGAATACTCCTTAGCCTGTACTTTACTGCAAAGGTCGTCCGGACCTGTCTCAATAAGGGGAGGCCGGTTGGCAGCCCGCTTTCTTGATTCAGCCAGATGCTCAGGGGTGTAGACCCTACCAGTTCTCGTCATACCTCGCGCTGCGACAACTTCATCAGTTTTTACCTTGCCCTAACTTCTCACCTTAGCTGTATAGTCCCACGGGATAACATTTGTATAGAAGGGTGGCATGGCCGACATCACCACTGGAATTGGGGAGGCTATCCTTACTTCAAATGGAACATGTGCGTTGGGTGGCAAGACTGCAACTTCAAACAGTACTGGTGTCTTTGCGGGTGGCGCTGCTTCAAACTCAAGAGGTATGGGCATATTTATCTCAGCATCCTCAGACGGTTGAATCTGGACTATGATTGGGTTGAGAGTAACTGTTGGTTTCTTTGGATCATCGCCTTCCGCGATCAACCCGATGGATCCCTCAGGGTCCCAATCCTCTTCTATTTCAATCATATGGATATCCCTACCCTTATGTTCGGGCAGAGGATTGTTGCGGGCATTCGGAGCGGGCTCCTTTACCACAATGATTTTGTTATCAATCAGGGACTGTATCTTGTCTTTCAAAGAGCGGCATTCATCGAAGGTGTGCCCTTTCATGCCGGAATGGTATGCACAAGATTTGTTTGGGTTAACCCACTGAGAAGGGTTCTCAGGGATGGCAGCAGGGATAGGGGAGATGTAACCAGCAGCTTTGAGTTTCTCATACAGTTGGTCAATGGATTCAGCTATGGTGGTGTACTATTTTGGAGGTCTGCGATAAAAATTAGGCCGAGGTCTAGGGAAGTTTTGATGGGTAGGGGTGATTGGTAATGAGATGGATGAGAATTGTAAGTATGGTAAACGGGAGCGGGTTGTGAGTATCTGGGTGAAGTAGGTTGATATATGGGTGGTGGAGATTGGTAAGTGGGTGGAAGAGCTTGGTATGAAGGTGAAAGTGCTTGGTAGTTCGGGGTTGGCTGGTATGTGAGTGGAGGTGTTGGATAAATTTGGTATTTGAGTGGGGATTTGGCTCTTTGTGTAACCATTACAGCTCCCACGTCCCTTTTCTTAGACACACCACCTGACTGTAAAGCCTTGTTTGTAGCTTGCAAAGCTTCAAAATTTGTGGCCATACCGCTCTTAATACCTTATTCAATCCGCTCCCCTAATTTGATAATGTCGGAGAATTTGTGATTCTCAATCATCATCAACCGTTCATAATACTGCGAGTCCTGGGCCCGAAAAAAGAACTTGTTCATCTGCTCCTCTTCTAAAGCAGGTCTGACTTTGGCAGCTTCGGACCTCCAGCGAGTAGTATACTCGCGAAATGTCTCTGTGGGTTTCTTCTTCAAATTCTAGATATAGAACACGTCTGGTGCGTTCTCTGTGTTGAATCTAAATCTGTCCATAAAGTCAGGCTCCATACCTACCCAGTTTAACCACTTCTTTGGATCTTGGCTGATGTACCAAGTCAATGCATCCCCCTTCAAACTCCTCATGAACAGCTTCATGCTGATCCTTTCATCCTTACCTACGCTAACCATCTTGTCACAATAGGTTCTTAGATGGACCCTCGGATCACCAGTACCGTCAAACATCTCAAACTTCGAAGGTTTGTACCCCTCGGGTAGTTCGATATCAGGTTGTATACAGAGGTTTTCATAATTCAACCCTTCGATTCCCTTGGTTCCTTCAACACCCTGAACTCGGCTGGTCAGCTTCCTTAGTTCCTCGGCCAGGTTCTTAATAAGCAGGTCCTTTTCATCAGACTCGGATGGGTGTGGGATAGGTGGAGTGGAATGGGTCATGGTTTCCATATAGATGGGATTTCAGAAATGGTCCTTTGTGAGGTTTGAGGTTCTGGGATAAGTAATGGAGTGTTGTTTGAAGTGTGGCAAGTATTGCATTGTGTCAGGAGAGTTTGGTTCTTTGGCGGAGTGGTGTGATGGTGAGGTGCGGGATGATTATGCTTTCTTGGGATATTTTGTGGATGTGTAGGGTTTTGAGTGTTTGGGAAGTTTACGTCTGGGACGTTGAGGGAAAATGGTAGGTTGGCCAGATTTCAAACTTGGTCAAGTTCTTCTTGAAATTTCAGAGATTTTTGTTCCAGTGGTGACATGTTCTCACTTAGGGCCTGAATACCTCGGCCCTCAGTGACCTCTAGCCGTTCAACCATATTCTCCTTCCTAGTGCCGCTGGATTCTTCCATCTTACTCTTGCCTTTGTTCTTGCCTTTAGGAGGACTAGGAGGAGGAGTATGTGGAGGGCCCTATGATCTTGTGAGATAAGCTGATGATGTCAGAGTGCACGAACTAACCTTTAGGGAGGGGAACAATAAAAAAAAGGAGAAATAAAAATAAAAGGTAACCAAGTCAGTGAGGATTATGAAAAAATATTGCAGTATTTAAACACATAGTGCGGGAATGTAAATCGTGTCCTAATTTGGGAACCTCTTTATGCCCGAGGTAGGCCTAGCGAAAATTTTTTTTGGAGAACTTAAAATGCTAAATGCCTCATTTTATTGATAAAAAATAGAGTAATCCCCAAAACAGCACTAAATAAATGGAAAATAAAAGTCACTAATGGCTCTTGGCCTCATTACATTGACAAAAAAATAAAGACATTCCTATCTACTTGGTCCCAGAAGGACCTTCCCCAGATTCGACATTCCTGCTTCCCTCGAACAACTTTTCGAGCTCGCGAAGTCCCAGCAACAGGTATGCTCTGGCGAGATGTCCTCCTTTAGTTCCTTCAGCCCTTTGGCAGTCTTTGATCCTTTTGATAAATTTCTCCTCCAGCTCGACTATACCTCGTTCTAAGTATCCTAACCTCTTGTTGGTGCTGATAGCCATGTATTTATTGGTGTTCATCCTCGCACTCACGGATTCTTGTGCAGCTGGTTGAACTTGAGTTGCGCTTCAGCCCTTTCATCTATAACCCTTTGACCTCGGATGTACCCTGGCTTGCTCTGATTACCTCGATTATCTTCTAACCAACCGGGATAGAAAGGGGTGCAACCGGCATGATACCTGTCTGGCTCGATGGTGTCCTTCTCAAGTATAATCTTGCAGTGCCACAGGTGCTGAGCTTGGCACTTGTGAGGACTGTCATCATTTTGAAAGTCTGCTCGATGATGGATCATTTTGTCGACCCTAGGTATGATTTTCTTCCTACCCGCTTGCCTCATAACTCGAAGAGGGACGTAAGGGTATGTCCCCTTTAAACCAATTAGTATTAGAAACGGTGCATCTCGGGATCGAATGATGAACTCTTATGTCGGAAACCACTCAAACATCCATTGAACTTGTTCTTCAGTCAGATTATCAAAGAGCTCAACCCATCCTTCGGCATTCTCGCGAACATGTCGGGGATGTAATTCATTCACTTCGGGTGATGGAAAACGATGTGGTCATCCCAGATCCTTCGATGAATGTCTTGTCGGTATTCACCTCTTTGGAGGTGTTCCATGAGCCAAAGTTGAAGTAATAGATTGCAACCTTCGAAATGTCTTTCTCCTTGTTGACACTTCTCCAAGGCCCGATAGATGTCTGCAATGATAATAGGCACAATGCTGAAGTCTTGCCCATCAATCCCTTCCATTAATGTTTTAGTTACCATAGCCAGTCTGGTATGAATTCTCTCCTTCTTCATGGAAACAGATCAAACCTAAAAACCAGAACATAAAGACGAACACTCTACGATGGATGTGTCCCAGGGAGGTGATAGCAAACTCGTCATGGTAGGTACGGTATGATTTGCCGTGGCCGTACCTTTCGTATAAATAATCAAAAGGTATGTATGATTCCGTCAAGCATACCAGTTCCGCATTCTTCTTCAGACCCATCATCTTAAGGAAACCTTTGCCTGTGCGGTTCTCAGGCATCAGCAACCCCGGGGTTTCCCACACTAGGCCAGCCATTCCTCCTATTTCCTCCAGTAAAAGGCATCATTTCAATGTCCCCAAAGCGGAACACGAACCTTTCGCAATCCCAGAATAAGGTAGCAGCCTCTATTATCATTTTGTTAGGCTGGATTTCTAGGAGGGATGGTAGGTTGCCCAAATATTTCCTGACGAGTGTTTTGTCACTGGAGTGTAGACCTTCCCACCAACTCAGTAGTCTTGGGTGGATGTTGGAGACTATGCCGAATCTGGGGACTTCGTGCCTCATATTTCTGCAAGGCAAATAAGGTTAGGCCCTCACCCCACCGAACTCGACTATTTAATATCAACAATTAGCATGAAGCATTTAGTTCTCTGAATAAATGCACAGAACCTATGACGCCTGTTTGGGTTTAGGAAACCCAGTGGACTTTGGACAAGGCTTTCTTAAAAGCTATCGTGCGGACAACACTTTAGCTTGGCAGGTTTGACCATGATGCATGCAACAATATAATAGAGTAAGGTTTATATGGGGTTGTAGACTGGTACTCTTGAACGGACAACTCAAGGAGGAAAGGCACGGAACCGTCGACTGCACCGCTAATCGACTAGTTTTACCGCAAATAATCCTTTCCGAATTTAGGGGGTAATAATATAGGAAGAGCGTAACCACTCATTAAGCGTTGCTATAGTATTTGTTTTGGCACGAGTGGAGTATGAATGCCAAGCATGGTTATGAAATAATAAGCATTACAACAATTATAATTTAAAGTGGTTACAAAGGAAAACAAAGAAACATGTCAGTTTCGTTTTGGGGAAGTGTAAGTACTTGAAGGAAATAAACAATTAATTCCACAAATAAGGGAAGAGGAAAGGGTGCAAACATTTAAGCAAAGTACAAATTCACGAAGTAATTTGAAATGGTAAAAGCCTATAATCCCCAGCAGAGTCGCCATGCTGTCACGCCCCATTTTTCCTCGCGGAGATCGGGTTCAGGACATATTTTGGTTGAGGCAACTCTTTCCTTTTGGGGGAAAGGGGTTTTGCACTTTTTAGAGTCGTCACCTAACGATTTTAAAGGTGCGTTAGGGCACCTAAGGGGTTTATCTACAACTACATTATTAACCAGAGATAGGGTAAGGGCTTGAGGTTATCCTAAGGGGAAGGTGTTAGGCACCCCTCAGGATCCACAAATGTCATTCCCGGCCAAACGACTTTTGTGAATTTGTACGGTTTTTAAATCAAACAAATAGAGGTTCAAATAAGCGGGGATTCAAATCTTAAGCATGCAAGTGTTTGAACAACAATCATAGAAAGGCTAAGTTTTGAAAAAGAGTTACAATCTAAACATTTAAAGTAAAGGGTATCCTAGGTTTGTAATAATATGGATCACATCAATGCAATACCCGGTATGACACTCCTCAAAGAGGGGCTACACGTGGTATTAGCGCATCGGTCATCATATCCATATTCTACCCTTTCCCACCCCATGTTGGTAATTAAATTGCGTATTAGTCACGAACTATATTGTGTGTTGTTACTCGTCCCTTCCTATCAGTCCCGGAGGAGGTTAGGACTACTATCCTAAAAGGGAGGTGCTAGGCAGACCCTCTGGTTTGAAAGGTAAAATTCTAAGGCGACAAGTAAAGAACACATAGGACTGCAGTAAATGGGAAAACATAAGAGCATAAGAGGCTCAAATTTACCTCCACAGATAATGCACATAATCAGAACGACTCAAGCACAAGTAAGGACAATATTTTAATTCAAAACCTAAGATATGAAGTCTAAGTGAGTTCAGAAGGTAGACAGATATGAAGGTCTATATTTATTACTCAAAAAACCCTAATCAGTTTTGCCTACGGGTTTCAAAATCTGTTAGCCCTTAGACAGTAAGCGTAATCAAAACAACATTCAGTTTTAAAGGGATGGATTACCTAAGGCTTGCCTAGGTGTGGGGTTGTACATGATGGTTATCAGAATTATTAAATAGTTTAGAGGTTAGTTTTACCTAAAACATGTTGTTCTAAGTGATGTAAATCTGAGAATGCAATGTCAGTTACCAATTTCTATTACAGGCAAACATGATAATCACAATGTAATACTGTTTTTATGCCTTTTATGAATCAGTAGTTTAAACTTAGGAGTAGTTGATCAAATGCAAACGAAATCCTAGAGCATGGCATCTAATATGCACATATAAATGCAGGATGGTTAAGACCTGATTTACAGGAGTAACAATTTTACATTGATTTTTTATTATCATGGGAGCAAGATTTCTAACTGGTAGGCATGAGCATGAATTAGAGACATGTTGTACGTTAAAGCAGTAAACATGAAAGCCTTACATACATGGTATATAATGCATGCTTGGAGTGGTTTCAGGGTATGTAAAAGTGATAGGTTCATTAATTCTCTACCTAAGACATGATTTCTACGTGCAACATGGTAAAGTGCAGATTTGTTAACACTCGTTTAAATGCATGAACATAATCACATGGCTGCATTTTCATTGTTATTACTGAACGGGAAGTGACATAACAACATTGAGGCAAAGTGCTGAAAACAAATTCATGAAATCCTAAAAGCATGATTCCTAATGCACACATTAGTCCTAAGCATGACTCCTATTGTGCACATACGAAATATAAGCCTAATAGCATGGTGTCTACCCTTTGTATCTGTACCCTTTCCCCTTTTTTACTATTCATCCCCAAGAGTTGTTTACAAATTATTACAGGCTAATGAATAAATTACATAATTGAAATGGAAAATAAGAAGCTATTTTATAGGGAGCCTTCAATTATACCCAAGTCCTCCAAACCTCATTGCCATATGGTATTTCACAGCCTTTCATAATCCGGGTGTGTCAAAGTTCCCTAAGGACCTCAAGGGCTCCCGGGCAATGCTTACACCCAGACTTAGTAACCAAGAATTGGACATGTGCAGTGTGGAAGTGCCAACCTTAGTGTGTCAGAGTTCAGAGAGAGCTCAGGGATCCCAAAGCAGTGCTCACACTGAGGGGGCAGAACTTATGATCTAGGAATAAAGTGAAGTGCAGGAAATGATTTGAAAAAGAGTTGAGGTAAATAACATCTTAAAAGATGGTTTATTTGAAAAGTGTTTGCATAACAGTAAGTGAATGGCATAGGAAAATAGTTTCAGAACAATCAACCAACACCAAATATCACACAACAGTGCATAAAGATAATACAAATAAGGAAGCAGGGATTGGGGACACATAGAAACAAATTGGGATACAAGTTAACATTAGAGAAGTACTAGAGTATCACAGATTGGTATAGAACTTAAGCAGTCACAGACACAGTTTGTCAAAAGAATTAAACTGAATCAAATTGAGGGAGTATTGGGGAGAGGACAGTATACATAGTTATACATAGGTTCAGGGAAGAGTTCCAGATACAATATAGAGTCTAAGTAACATGCAGTGCATGTGGTAGCATAAAGAAAACATAGCAGGATCATGTGAAGCATGCAAAGGGGAACTAACATGCTGAAGTTAAAAGGGAAAAGGTAAACAACAAACATACAAACTAGTTGCAAGTAGAACAACAAAGCCATATGTAAAAGAAGATTAGAAACAAGATGAATCGAAATACCCAAAGATAAATATTGTTTTGAAACTTTAAACCTAAAGTGAAAACATACCAGTTGAAGATAGCAAATACAGAATGAGGAATAAGCAAATATAATCACCAGTCTTGGCTTGCAGCCGATTGGAAGCAGCAGATGATCAAGAGAATAACAGTAGAGAGTATATGTGTGTGTAAGAGAGAGTTGAGCAGTGTATATGTTTGTGTCCTTGCTAATGAGAGAATATGAGTACTTATAGCTTTTGAAAATGAGCCGAGAATATGGTAATAGGTAAAACTCCAGCATAAAAATAGAAATAATCACAAGTCAGAATCCAATCAATGTAAGTACTCCCTTCAATTAGGGAGTCATAGTTCAAACATATACAATAATGATAAATAAGGAAAGAGAATCGATTGAGGAACTGATTTTACCATGTAAGAGATAGTAAAAGTCTATGGGATGCAATTAGGACTAAATACAGAATATACAAATAAGGAAAGTGTATCAAAGTAATTGACAGCATGTTTACACATAAAATAGGGAGGAATATAATTTAATTAGGGAAATCAGTCAAGAAAATCTTGGGGTGGGATTCAAATCACAGGGAGCCAATGCCAATTAAGGAAAATGTCACAAAAGTAAGGAGTCAATCGAAATCAGGCAATCAGTTAACAGTAAAGAACAAGGCAGTTTATTAAGGGAAGGAGTCAAATAACCTAGATATAGAGTAGGCAATTAGGGGTAAATACATAAAGGGTTCAATTAAGGAAATAACCAGTAAGAATCAATAAATAACACGGATCAGAGAATAAGATAAGAAATAATCAAAGGATGTAAAGAAAATATGAGAATATTTGAGAAAATAAGCATATAGGTATCATCATAGCAAATCAGTGAATCAGAGACTCAAAATAACACTAGCTTTAAGGAAAATAACATAGTTTTCCACGAATAAGCAGACAAGTCGACTATAAACAGAATTAATCGACTTTGAAACCCTAATAGAGGCATACTAGGGTAAAAGATCACAAAATATTCTAATTAAACGAAGCACATAGCAAAATCAGGTAGCAAATAATCAGTGACAAACTTCAGAATTCAAACAAAGTGCAAAATTGGGAGTTTCAACATGAGCTAATTAGGGTCGAGAAGAAACTCAACATAATCGATTAAAACTCATGAGAATCAGAGAATAAGCGCTTGAAAATCAGAAATCATTTTTGAAGAAAAAGATTCTCAGAAACCCTAGTTTAGGAAAGACGAGAAACTATTCAAAAATCAGAGGGTTTTCATAAGAATACATATGAAATAGGTTAAGCTCATCTCAGATCTATACAGATCTGAGAAGTTTAAGAGACGAAATTGGTGTTTCGAGAAAATAACCCAGAGATGAAGATATCGGCCTAGAAACCCATATGTTTAGGCAAAAATAGGGAGATCTTACTCAAAATCGAGCCATAAAGGCCTGAAACAGGCCAGAAGTGTGAGAGAATGAGCCCTGGTCTCTTGAAGACCTTAGAGACACCAACACCAGCGTGAAGGATCCATGAGAGGCAGGAGGATGATGAGGATTCCATGGCCTCCGGCGAAGTGACGGCTGGAGAAGACGAACGGACCTCATCAAAGGTGGGGGAGACTGGAAGTCTCTAGAGAGAGATATAGAGTTAGAGAGAGAGTAGAGAGATGAGCGTCTAAGTTAGAATGAGGGACCCGGGGGGGGAGGGGGGGGGGTAGTCTTAGGTTAATTATGGAAGGTTGAATCTGGGCTGTTGATCAAAATCGATCAACGGCTCAGATCGATCGAGGGTTTTGGGCCGAGTAAGGTAAAGACTGGGCCTAGGTCTGTTGGGTTTATTAAATCAGGTGGGTATTGGGTTTAATATAGGCTACAACTGAAATTAAAAGATGTCTATTAGTTAAATATCCATAAAACATAGATAAATAATTAATAAAATAACTAATAGTTATATAAAATGAAATTAATGCTAAATAAATGAAAATTAAGGTAATTAGCTAATAAAAAAAATATAAAATGACTAATTGTCGAATTAAAATAGCATAAAATGTACAATTAGTCTATAATTGCAAAATTGTTGTAATTATAGCTAAATAATGCTAAATTGGTTAATTTTTGAAATAATTAGACCCTAATAGGATATAAAAGGATATATTGAACCAAGGAATATTTTGAAACTATTTGTAATGGAACTTATGATTAATTATTGGATATAAAAGTACTGGGTAAATTAGAAACAAATTGATAAAATATATTATGAAAAAATACTAGTTATTATAACAAGTGATTTTGAAAGTATATATGCAAATTTTAAGATAGTTTGAGGAAAAATTGGTAAAAGGTATCAACATTAACCAGCTTCAGGGAGTCAGGGTGCTCTCTAAGATTGATTTGAGATCTCCGTATCATCAGCTGAAGATTCGGGATTCTGATATTCCTAAGACATATTTCGGGACCCGTTATGGCCACTATGAGTTTTTGGTGATGTCTTTTGGGCTGACCAATGCCCCAACAGCTTTCATGCATCTGATTAATAGTGTATTTCAGCCATATTTGGATTCCTTCGCTATTGTGTTCATTGATTACATCCCGGTGTATTCTCGTAGCCAGGAGGAGCACACTCAGAATTTGAGAGTTGTATTGCAGAGATTGAAGGAGGAGAAGCTTTATGCAAAGTTCTCCAAGTGTGAGTTTTGGCTTGGTTCAGTAGCTTTCTTGGGGCACGTGGTGTCCAGTGAGGGTATTCAGGTAGATCTGAAGAAGATAGAGGCGGTGGAGAGTTGGCCTAACCCGTCCTCAGCTACAGAGATTAGGAGCTTCCTTGGTCTGGCGGGATATTACCGTCGCTTTGTGGAAGGGTATTCTTCTATTGCTTTGCCATTGACCAAATTGACCCAGAAGGGTGCTCCGTTCAGGTGGTCGGACGAGTGTGAGGAGAGCTTTCAGAAGCTCAAGACGGCTTTGACCACAACTCCAATGTTAGTATTTCCATAAGCTTCAGGTTCTTATACCGTCTATTGTAATGCCTCGAGGATAGGCATTGACTGTGTATTGATGCAGGAGGGTAGGGTGATTGCCTATGCCTCACGCCAGTTGAAGACTCGCGAAAAGAATTGTCTGGTGCATGATCTTGAGTTAGCAACTATTGTTCACGCATTACAAATTTTGCATCATTATTTGTATGGGGTTCATTATGAGGTTTTTACTTATCAACGTAGTTTACAGAACCTGTTTAAGCAGAAGCATCTGAACTTGCATTAGCAGAGATGGTTGGAGCTTCTAAAGGATTATGATATCACTATTCTATACCATCCGGGGAAGGCCAATGTAGTGAACGATGCCTTGAGTCGCCGAGCAGAGAGTCTGGGGGTTCTAGCATATCTTCCAGCAGTAGAGAGACCATTAACACTTGATGTTCAGGCCTTAGCGGACCAGTTTGTGAGGTTGGATTTATCGGAGCCCCGTCGGGTATTCGCATGCGTAGCCTCCAGGTCTTCTCTTTATGACCGTATCAGAGAGTGCAAGTATGATGACCCACACTTGCTTGTTCTTCAGGATAGGTTCCGGCGAGGTGATGCCAGGGATGTGGTTATTGGTGATGATGGTGTGATGAGGATGCAAGGTCGGATATGTGCGCCTAATGAGGATGGGCTTCGGGAGTTAATTCTTGAGTAGGCCCACAACTCGCGGTATTCCATCCATCCAGGTGCCGCGAAGATGTATTAGGATCTGAGACAACATTATTAGTGGAGGCGGATGAAAAAGGATATTGTTGGATTTGTAGCTCGGTGTCTCAACTACCAGCAGGTTAAGTATGAGCACCAGAGACCCTGTGGATTACATCAGAGGTTGGATATTCCGAAGTAGAAGTGGGAGAGGGTCACCATGGACTTTGTAGTTGGGCTCCCACAGACTTCGAAGAAGTTCGATGCTATTTGGGTTATTGTGGATTGGCTGAACAAGTCCGCGCACTTGATTCCTGTTGGTACTACTTCTACTTCGGAGCGGTTAGCTGAGATTTATATCCGGGAGATTGTCCGATTGCATGGTATTCTAGTTTCCATCATTTCTGATTGAGGTACTTAGTTCACATCACAGTATTGGAGGGTCGTGCAAAGAGAGTTGGGTACTCAGGTTGAGTTGAGCACAACTTTTCGTCCTCAGACAGACGGGCAGTCCGAGCGCACTGTTCAGATACTTGAGGACATGTTGCGTGCTTGTGTTATTGATTTTGGGGGTTCATGGGACCAGTTTCTGCCACTCGCGGAGTTTGCATATAAAAATAACTATCAGTCGAGTATTCGGATGGCTCCATAGGAGGCTTTGTATGGGAGGAGGTGTAGATCTCCAGTTGGTTGGTTTGAGGCGGGTGAGGCTAGGCTCTTGGGTACAGATTAGGTACGGGATGCGTTAGATAAGGTAAAGTTGATTCAGGAGAAACTTCGCACGGCGTAGTCTAGGCAGAAGAGTTATGCGGATAGGAAAGTCTATGATGTATCATTCATGGTCGGGGAGAAGGTACTGCTGAAGGTGTCTCCCATGAAGGGTGTTATGCGGTTTGGGAAGAGGGGCAAGTTGATTCCCCGGTATATTGGGCCTTTTGAGGTGTTTCAGATAGTAGGGGCTGCTTATAGGCTTGCTTTTCCACCTAGCATGTTGAGTGTGCATCCAGTATTTCACGTTTCCATGCTCCGTAAGTATGTTTGTGACCCCTCTCATGATTTGGACTTCAGTTCGGTTCAGCTAGTGGGTGATATGTCTTATAGGTGGAGCCGGTAGCTATTTTGGGTCGACATGTCCGAAGGTTGAGGTCCAAGGATATAACTTCAGTTAAGGTGCAGTGGAGAGGGCAGCCGGTGGAGGAGGACACCTGGGAGACCGAGCGGGAGATGCTGAGTAGATATCCTCACTTATTTGAGACTCCGGGTATGTTTCTAGACCCGTTTAAGGATGAACGTTTGTTTATGAGGGGGAGAATGTAACGACCCGACCGGTCGTTCCGAAAGTTTAGCCATGTTTCCCCTATTTATGCTTTATTATGTGTTGTTCAGCTCTTTTATATTGTGTTGGGTCGGTTGGCTTGGGTTCAGAGTGATTGTGGAGAGAAACAAGACACTTAGTCTCTTAAGTTGGTTAATTAGTTGGAAAAGTCAACCGAAAGTTGACTTATGGGTAAATGATCTAGGAATTTGATTTTAATGGTTTGGATAGCTTCGTTAGGTGATTTGGGACTTAGGAATGTGTTCAGAATGTTATTCGGAGGTCCGTGGTAGAATTAGGCTTCAATTGGAGAAATTAGATTATTGGTGATTTTCGGTCAGTAGTGGAAAATTAGCTATCGGGGTCGGAATGGAATTCCGAAAGTTGGAATAGGTTCCTAGTTTCAATTGTGATGTGTGTGCAAAATTTCAGCTCTTTCTGACGTGGTTTGGTTGGTTTCGTCATCGTTGGTAGATTTCGGAAGTTTAGAAATCCTTAGGGTTGAATTTCGAGTAAAGTTGGTGCTTCGATGTTATTTTAAGTGTTCTGAGGGTTTGACTAAGTTCAAGTGATGTTATATGAGGTGTTGGTATATTTGGTTGGGGCTCCGAGGGGCTCAGGGTGATTTGGGATGGTCATCGGAAGGTTGGAACTTGGAAAAAGCAACAAAGTTGCTGCTGGTGCAGGTAATCTGGTGTGGCCGCACCTGCAGACGAGGAGCCGCACGTGCAATGATCGTAAGTGTGGTGGGCCATGCGCAGATGCATAATAGGGAGACATGGCCTGGTAGCGCATGTGCGGGTTCTTGGTCGCACCTGCAAGCCCGCAGATGCGTGTTGAGGGCCGCATATGCGGAAGTTGGAATTTAAGTGATGAGCGCAGGTGCGCACCTGGGACCACAGGTGCTAGAAATTGTCCGCATATGCGGTAACGCTGGGCAGAAAGTATAAAAGGTTGCCTTCGCGAATTTACACTCATTCTTCACCATTTTCGGACGAGTTTGGAGCTCTGGGCACTGATTTTTAAGAGGAATCGAAGGTTATCAATTGGGTAAGTTACTTGGGCTTCATTTCTTATATTTGTGATGATTTTTCTACTGTTTAATCATGACATTGGTGGAAATTAAGGAAGAAATTTGGGAGATTAGGGCTTGAAATTGGAGAGCTTAATCTTAGGATTTGAGGGGCCATTTGTCATAGGATTTTGATGTATTTGGTATGTATGGACTCGTGAGAGTATAATGATTCTAGTTTTGCGATTTTTATCGGATTTCGAGACGTGGGCCCGGGGGTCGGGTTTGGCTAATTCGGGATTTTTTATGTAATTTGATGATTTTCGCATGGGTTTTGTTCCTTTAGCGTATATTGATGATATGATTTTGATTTTGAATAGATTCGGGACGATTTGAGGCCGAGTCGAGCGGGAAGGACATCGCAGAGTAGATTTTTATCCTGTTTGAGGTAAGTAACGATTGTAAATCTAGACTTGATGGTATGAAACCCCGGAATTTCGTACTATTTTGATAAATGAGGTGTTGCACGTGCTAGGTGACGGGCGTGTGGGCGTGCACCGGTAGGGATTGTGACTTGGTTCGTCCCGTGGAAACTGTAGAGTTGCATATTTGATAGATTTAATATGATTTTCATGTGTTTTAGAAATGATTTTGTTAAACTTGGGCTAAATGCCATGTTTGGGGCCTTGTGT
This sequence comes from Nicotiana undulata, assembly GCA_005239495.1. Lineage (NCBI taxonomy): Eukaryota > Viridiplantae > Streptophyta > Magnoliopsida > Solanales > Solanaceae > Nicotiana > Nicotiana undulata. Next base: position 20,224 of record MDKH01216066.1, read on the forward strand.
CGAATTGTTTGGACCCTCAAGGGGTATTTTACTACAGTCCTCACACCGTTTTGATAGAAATATGTTCTCAGTCATAATTTATACATGTATACTGTTAAAAACCCTGTTCATCGCTCTATTTTAATATTTGAAAGATACTTTTGCCTGAGTCCCCTGACTTGTACTAAAATGCCCGAGAGGCTCGTGAGGATGATGACTAAGAGAGGCCGGATTGTGAAGATAGTTATGGATCGGGCTGCACGCCGCAGTATATATATATAT
>ML281532.1:0-24156 GCA_005239495.1 Nicotiana undulata
GGACGCCACGGGGCGCGTCCAAGGGGTCATGGGGCATGGATGGAAAGCCGCCCATGACATCTCTTATGAAAATAGCAACTTCTTTGAATCGCAAATTGTTTTGATGGCAAAAAATAGCCCTTTGATTGTTTGGTACAAGTATACATGTTTTCACCGTCGAGGGTTCGGCCCTTCTATGTGGACACGGTTCATTTGACCGTTTAGCCTGATACACAGTTTTCCTACTGGAACCCTCTTCGGCTGACTCATTCGAGGAGGTGACCTCCCGAGGCGATGCCCCCCAATATTTGAGGTCGATTGGAGTGAAGCCTCGAATACTTGTGCTTTCCTCAGGTAGCATATAGATGTTGCCTCGTTAAAAACCTTGCCGGCAAAACCTTTTCCGGGGCAAAATCCGATAGAAGGAAAAAAGTGCAACGCACGCTTTAAAACCTGGGGTCTTTGAGCTGGAATACACTTCGATTCCCCTTAAGCAACGAGCCACATACGCAACAATGTCCTTTTTCATCCTTCTCCACCAATAATGTTGCCTCAAGTCTTGGTACATTTTGGCTGCACCGGGGTTAATCGAATACTTAGAACTGTGAGCCTCCTCAAGGATCAACTCACGAAGGCCATCAACATTAGGCATACATAACCGACCATGCATCCTCAAAACACCATCATCTTCAACTGTAACCTGCTTGGCACCACCGTGCCGAACTGTGTCCCTAAGGACCATCAAATGCGGGTCATCATCCTGCCGCTCCCGGATACGCTCAATTAGAGAAGACCGAGCGACTATACAAGCTAGAACACTAGGTTAGTATGAAATGTGAATAAATAAGGGGGACAGCCATACCTTGGCAGTGGTGGCGTTCCAGCTTTGGTTGTGCGTTATCTTCGTTTGCCCGCTCCAAGGACGTGGTACGATCCTTTACTCACGAGTTCGGATGCGGCCGGGGACGCAGCTTGTTACAGCCGTTGGACCGTTTGTTTGTCCCTTGGTTCCTTTGACGTGGAAGGCGTCGTCGCCGGTATCACATCATGTACCGCGAACATCTCTTTCGCGGCGTGCTGCTCCCCGTATACCGTCTTTATTCCTTCCTTCGATGGAAATTTCATCATTTGATGGAGGGTCGACGGTACTGATCCCATGCAGTGTATCCACGGCCTTCCGAGCAGGGCGTTGTATCTCATGTCCCCGTCAATGACATGAAATTTGGTGTTTTGGATCGTGCCGGCCACGTTGACCGGGAGGGTAATTTCTCCTTTTGTTATCTCGCTTGCCATGTTGAATCCATTCAAAACTCGAGAGGCAAGCACGATCTGTTCGAGCAACCCGAGCTGCTCTACTACCCTTGACCTGATTATGTTGGCCGAGCTACCTGGATCCACAAGTACACGTTTAATTTGAAATATATTTACAAGAAAAGAGATTACTAAATGTGAGGGCGTCCTCGGGTATCTATCCTCGAGTTCGCTTTTCCCTAGTGATGGATATCTTCGTTCGTCAGAGGAAGGATTGGTTCCTGCGGGATGTCGATCCCTCCCATGATCATGTGGATGACGTGTTGCGGCTCCCCTGTCTCATTCTTCCTGTTTGTTTCTCTTTCCCGAATTTGGGTTTTAGCTCGGTCACTAAGAAACTCTCGGAGATGCCCTTTATTAATTAACCGGGCTACTTCTTCTCGAAGCTGCCTGTAGTCTTCGGTCCTATGACCGTGTGTGCTGTGGAATTCGCACACCAAGTTGTGATTTCTTTGCGATGGTCTAACAACACGTGTTTCGGCCACCTAGTGTCCTTGATTCTACCTATAGCTGACACGATGTCTGAAACGTCGACGTTGAAGTTGTATTCTGATAACCGGGGTGCCTCCACTGGTCCAGTGAATCGGTCAAAACTGACTCGGCTCACGAGTCACTGAGGGTTATGGCCTCGGTCTAGATCCTTCGATTGTTGCAGGGTATCTTATGTCTGGGAGCGTTTCTTCGATCCTCAACGTACAGTTGGTAACTTTCCTTGCTTGGTCTTGGCTCCTTTGCCAGGAGCCTGCTGGGGTATACTAAGCCCGAGGGGGCCCCTAGCTGGTCATCCTTGACCCTGATCTTCGACTGATATCGGTTGTGAACGTCCGCCCAGGTGACGGCGGGATATTCAACCAAGTTCTACTTCAGTTGTTTTGAGGCCACCGAGCTCCGTTCGTTCAAGCCTTGGGTGAAGGCTTGTACCGCCCAATCGTCGGAGACCGGCGGCAATTCCATTCGCTCCATTTGGAAGCGAGATACGAATTCCGGCAGCATATTTCTCTCTGCTTGATTTTGAAGACGTCGGACTTCCTAGTTGCGACTTTGATGGCTCCGGCGTGCGCCTTTATGAAAGAGTCCGCCAGCATGGCAAATGAGTCTATCGAATTAGGGGTAAGATTGTGGTACCACATCATGGCCCCCTTTGACAGTGTTTCTCCAAACTTTTTTAACAGGACGGATTCGATCTCGTCCTCCTTTAAGTCATTCCCCTTCACAGCACAAGTGTAGGCGGTGATGTGTTCGTTGGGGTCCGAGGTTCCGTTGTATTTTCGAAGGTCGGGCATTCTGAATTTTTTCGGGATGGGCTTTGGAGCCGCGCTAGACGGGAAAGGTCTTTGCACGAAATTCTTCGAATCCACACCTTTCAGGACAGGGGGTGCACCTGGAATATAGTCGACCCTCGTGTTGTAGGTCTCCACCTTTTTGTCGTTTGCTTTTACTCTCTTTTCTCCCGATTCAATTCTCTTGGTGAGGTCCTCAAGCATTTTCATGATGGCGGGGTCGGCTGCTGACCCGTTGTTGCTCGAGCTCTCCGGAACTTGTTCGACTCGAGGAGCCGCCTCCGGTGCTGCTATACTCGGAGTTTTCTGATGGCTTTGTAGTTGAGCAATTGCCAGTTGCTGTGCCTGCAACATTTCAAAAATAACGTGAAGGCTTACCTGTCTTTCTTCCCGAACTGGGGTGCTCTAGACCTCCCGTTCTTCCTCAGGACGTGTATCTTCGTCAGTGCGGGAACTGACATCAATGTGTTGGGCGTTGCGTGAGCCCACATCCATTGGGTTCAGGTTTGGCACACCCTCAGGGTTCTGTGGCGGTGCACCAGCACCTGGAGCTTGTTTTCACCGCGGTCTTCAACACCGTTGTTTTCGCGTGCGTTTACTGCGTTAGACATTCTGACCTGAAATCAAAGATTCTTGGAGAAGAAAAAGTGTGAAAGATAACCTGTATTTTTCAGTGAACCAGCACTAAAACAATCACTATTATTTTTAGCCCCACGGTGGGCGCCAACCTGTTTACCTTGAAAATAGTAATTACAATTATATTTGATTATGTGGTTCTAAAAATATGCGATTTATTTTAATGTTAATTGTTAAGCAGTTGATGCTAAGTGCGATTGAAGCAGATAGAGTAAAAACAGTATGAAATCGACGATAAGCAAACCGGGAGACCTTGAATCGGGTGTTCGATGCTGGCCTCGGGGGATCCTCGAGGTTGAGGCTCGGGGCTACAGTTGGACGATCGATGAAGCTATGACAGCTTTATAGGTTCCGGAGTATGCTATTTATGATCAATAATGCGCTATGAATGAAGAACAATGGATGAAATGCAATAAATGTAAGTAAATGGGCTAATAGGGAGACAATAGGGAATGTTTGAGTAATGAAGCAGAGAATGTTCTTGTTCCTTGTATTGAATATCATGTGTCCAAGAAATAATAAGGGTCCCCTTTACCTAGGAGGGGAAATCCCAACATAGTACACTATCATTTATTACAAAGATTTGCGAATGATATAGCTATTTAATGTCTGAGTACGGATTTGTACTTTGTCGCAGACTCGGTCACTTCAGCCCTCGTGCCACTTGCTTTCGTTAGTTTCGGACCCGCCTTTCCTCGAAGTCGCACATAAGGGACGCTCGAGGTTAGACCTCGAATCGCACCTCAAGCCCCATACGGATAAGCTGTTAAATACCATGACAAATGCAAAATCGGTCTTTCCGATTTTAACCGTACACACTATCCTTCTACCCTAATCCTAATCCCCAACCTCCACACCCTCCTATCAAGGGCCATGTCCTCGGTAAGTTGAAGCTACGCCATGTCCAGCCTAATCACCTCCCCTCAATACCTCTTTGGTCTACCTCTACTTCTTCTCATACCCTCCAAACCTAATCACCTCCCCTCAATACCTCTTTGGTCTACCTCTACCTCTTCTCATACCCTCCAAAGCTAACCTCCCCCTTTTTTATCAAAGCCAAGAACTAATATTCAAAATGGATTTAACATAAATTACGACAAGGACTGAAACTCTTCCATACTTGTATATTTTAAGAAGTTAACAAGACAACTGACAACCTCGTGATTTTTTATCATTAGACTGCATTTCATTTTCATACAACACATAATTGATAATGGAGAAAGGTGTAGTATGAAAAGATGCACTTACCAAATCATAAGTGAGGCATCATAATCAAATATAGATTTAGCAAATTTCAGTAACAATTTTGTAGCATCAGAACGTTCCTCCAAGACCAAACCAGAAAAGAAGGTGAAAAGAACACTTTACCTGGATTTATGCCAGCAAATATGCCATACCAAAGGTCGTCTCTGATAAAGGATGTAGCTCTCTCGACTGAACCGAGATATACCCCAGGTCCAAGTGTTGGAGGTAAAGGATGGAACATTTTCTGATTTGGGTAATCTAAGTCAACAGCAACATGCCGATTTGTCAAGAAACCAACTTGTCGATTGCCTGATAGGCTCCTCACAATAGCACCCAAGGTTCCATATGTCTCCTGGCTTGCTACCTGAATGTTCGCAATAAAATGCGCTAAGAAATCAACATGTACGATCCGTGTGACAAGGAGAAAAATAGTTTACAACTGATTTTTTCTGCAGACTCTTTAATGCCTTTGTTTTCCTAGGATGCAATTTATAATGTCTGGAGATCTGAAAGATGCCTGATTTGTTGACAAATAAAACCGTCTCCTGCAGACTTTTTTAATGCATTAACATTGCTAGGAAGCAATTTAAAATGCCTGGAGATTTCAAAGAAGCTCAACTGATTTGATGACGAACCATTTACTGAGAAGGAATGTGAGTCTCATCTGACAACAGAGAAAGGTATCTACAACTGTCTTTGTACACATATAAGTGCACGGACTCTTAGAAACATTCCAGGAAATCGTCTTCCTATTTTCCACACTTTTCCCTTTTCTTTTAAGTTTTTAGTTGTAAAATTAAAGGTGTGGCTTCAAAAGTATTCAATACCTTCTTAGGAATATATGGCTGACATAAGTTGCCCTTACTGCAAAGTTTCAGAAAAGTGTGGCAAGAGTTAACCTAGTTCAACACTGAACGACAAGCACTACCCGAAAATGTAAAATGTGCTCAGAAGCAAAGAAATAGATTACTCCAATGGTCTGCCACACCCCAATAACTGTTTTATGCAAAATGCGCAAATTGATCAACTAACAGGACTCAACAAAATAGCAATACCATTACTGAAAATAGAATAGCAACACTGATCAAGCCTCAATCACAGCATCCTCAGAGTATAAAGTTATGATAAACATCAAACTACCTGAGACCCTGAGCCAATACATGGGTCGCTACCCCGCAGGTCATCTACTATCTCAGTATACAACTGTTCCTTGGGTGTCGGCTCTGGTGCACCAAAATAGGAGAACTCGACCACATCTACTTCACACCACACACCTCCAGGACCCTGATGATGAGTTACATATTTAAGCATACAGCAAAATAAGGAATAAAGGATGCAAGAATTAACATATTTTGGCAAGTGTTGAGTCTTTGGGTTCTAATGATAGGTTGAGTTCAAACATTTAACTGAACAGTCCCTGTCTGGAGAGGGGTGGGGGAGGTATACTGTAGAAAAAGATAAAGACAATCAATGAAGTTAATTTCATTAGCTTTCTTTGTCCTAATTCAGGAAAATCTTTGGCTGGAGGGGTGGCATAAATAGGATAAAAGATAATTAGTCATTCTTTTGATCACCTCCAAAGCAGTAGGTAGACACTGAATTGGACTAAGCCATTGTTTGTGAACTTTCCGGGACACAAACACTAGTATCGCTGGTATATCAGTCAAAACACCACGTCGAATACGAAAACCAATTGCTGTACCGAGACTGTAGCAACGCAAGAGTTTGCTATGAGATGCCCTTATAGTCATGAGATCAAGCAATGTTGTTGCTCGCTGCCCCTCAGGCAATCGGCCAAGAGTTTCTGGCAGAACCCCTTTCTGAAGATTTGCGAAATAGTTTGCTCTCTCTTCAGCAGCATCATTCAGTCGACTAGGCCAGGAGAAGTATGCAGCATTGCTCTCAGAGTGCTGTCCAGCAGATGCATAAGGTTGAAGTGTTGGTGGACTTAGTGAAGGAAGATTAGAATAACTGTAACAGTATTTTTCAAGGTCTAAGGCTGACTCCTCTGACGGTGTTGAACCTGAGCAACGGGTTCTTTTATTCAACCTTGCCCGATCCATCTTTCTGCTAATAGTTGACAAACTTGTTATTCAAAGTTCAGCAGGAAGAAAGACAAAAATACACGCCCAATTCTGAGTTTCAAGAGAATTAGCTATAATAGTGGTATGCTCTGATAACTTTATGTAATTTTGTCAAAACTGATAAACAAACAGACTGCTCAAAGCAAGAGAACAGCCAATGCAACAATTAAGCAGGACTTTCATTTTGTTTCACATGTTTTCTCTAACTGAAACCTCTCTTACAATGTCATTGAAAAGACAGAGCAATATCCAGTTAGCTCGAATATAAAAATGAAAGCTCAGAAACTCAAGAGGCACATTATCTACTCAACATGATGTTTTAACATCAGTAAAAGGAACCATGCAAACATAGCAAAGTGGACAAGAAAAAATATCTAATGATTAAAAATCTAGAACTGCTGGCCGTGAGTGAAGTTATTAATCAAGTCCAGTGCGAGTCATGATAAGTGAACGGTCAGCAATTCGATGGCTATTAAGGTAAGCCGATATGTTATGGTCCAGATAAATATGACAAGATCTATTGTTATTATTATTTTTTTAGTTAGCCACAAACCAAGTGCTCCCAGTTTACAACAAATTTGCCTTCTTAGCATCATTTCTCTCAACTATTTAATTAGTTTGAGAGATTTAGTTAATAAGATGATAAAATTCCCCATACCTCAATCAACAAACTATACCTCAATCACAAACTAGTAGGAGTCCGTGGTATGAATCTATGCCTCCAACAACCATGTTATACTTTTACCCCAAAAAAAGGAAGGAAAAAAAAAGTTCTGGCACTAGCAAAGGGTTGTTAATATGCACGGTACAAATTGAGAAAAAACAAACAGAAACAAAAGGTAGGGTACTGGAAAAAAAAATATGGGTATGTGAAGATAGCTGTACATGAAAAAAGAGAAAATGAAAGAAAGAAGATCAATCGCAGCAGTGATGGATTCTTAGATAGAAAGAGAAAAAAGATGAGCTTATTTTTACCTCACAAAGGCAGCTGCTAAACTTGAAATGAAATTAGGAAAGGAAGAGAAAAAGCTGCAAACATAGTCAAAGTCACGCTACGCCATGAGAGGCCCCAGTGTTAAAGACTATTAAATTGTGTTTCAAGTGAAACGGATTTACTTTTCACGACAGTATGGGAGTGACTATGTTGTCCATCGCCAACCTTGGAGAAGGGGAAGGGAAAAATAAAAAAAGGAAAACCGGGCGCGTGTGGATCATATGCGGACCACTGAATAATTTGGTCGGATCGCCTTTTGGTACGCTTTTACGGAGAGAAATTAAAAAATAATCAAATTTAGCTGTGATCATTTAAAAATAATCACAATTTTAAAAGTAATCGAAATTTAATTTTATGTAAAAAAATTTAAATAAAAATATTATTCAACCTCCAAAAAATACTTCAGCATAATATACTGAAATTTCAGTATTTATACTGGAGTTATGCTGGAACTTCTAGCATAATATAGTGAAGTTCCATTATAATATATCGGTCCAGCATAATATGCTGAAAGTTCATACACAGGTGCTCCAATCTGCAATATATTATGTCGGAACTTTTCGCGTGTTGGAGTTCCAACATAATATGATGGAAGTTCATACACAGGTGCACCGATCTCCAGTATATTATAATGGAACTTTCCGTGTTGCAAGAAAATAGTGGATATTTTTTTAATGACTTTGCAAACACTGGCTATTTTTGAATGACCAATCCGAAAACTGGCTAGCCCGTGCTATTTTTACCGCATATGAGATGAAATATTGTATCTTACGGAAATGTCCCAAATAAGTTTTTACTTATCAACTTCAGCCATTAATGATATACTTACCAAAACTAGCCAAGTACATCTAAAATTCTTTCTCTCCAAGAATCACACGCAAAGATCTACTTCCATATTGTTAAGCGTGATCAGCAACATTAGATGCAAGATGGAAAGGAAATTTCATGGATGAGGTAGCAAATAAGGTGATGAGTCAATATACAAAATTTGAGGAAGATCGAAGGTGATTTGAACTGGTTTGGTATCAAAAATTCGTAGTCAAAAATCAAGTCCGAAAAATTCTTTTGCGACACATGTATCTCACACATAGGTAAGGGTGGAAAATGTGCGTCGGGTCGCATATGGGCGGGCCAAAAATGGGTAATGCAAAAATGGATAAATTATCTAACCTGACTCATATTTAATATAGATATAAAATGAGTTAAACCGGCGAATAATATGAGTAACCATATTATCCATGGTTTTTTTAATAAGATCACTTTTGGGAGAATTTCTAGTGTGTCAAGCTTGAGGAACCTTCAATTTGAGTCTTTACAAATATAAAAGTTGAACTCATTAGTTATGCAATGGTTATCCATTTTCTATGTGGATAATATGGTTATTATCTATATTTGACCCGTTTTAAAAAAAGTTCATTATCTAACCCATCTTTTAGTGGATAATATGGATGGATAACTGTTTTTTATCCATTTTGCACCACTACACACAAGTATACATGTGATACACATGTGATATAAATATGATGCATAAATAATATACAGTATGATACACATATCATTTTTTACCATGTTCATCGTCTACATTAAATTTTCAATTCAAACCACCTCAAAACTCTACCAAATCATCCTAAAACTCATATTTAAACTCATTAACATGTATTCAATATATTCCAACACAAACCTAAGAAAGCAAAAAATTGATATTTTTTTACTACAAATAGCTAATTGGTTAATATTGGTTATATTTTATGAATTGGCTAACTTTTGTACTAATTTACTTATGAGCTGACATTACTGATAAATTCCCTTATTCGTTTCATTTCAATTTATATATTTCATCTTCTTTGTTGTTTGTTTAAAAAATATTATTTTTTATTTTAGGAAGTGTTAGTTTGTTTAAAAAATGTTATTTTTCCAACTATTGCAAGTGTTTAATTTTAATATTCTTATTTTATCTTCAATGATGTTTTAATAGAAATGATATGCATGTTTAAGATCAAAAGATTCAAATGATGTTTTTATATATCCTACGCATTTTTAGTTTAGTGCCACAAGATTCAAAATTTTCTTTATATTGTTAAACTTATATGTAGTCAAACTAAGTTGAGTATAAAAAAGAACGGGATAAAATAAGTTTTATGGCATTAAGACATTACTATTTCAGTCTGACTATGATCGTTTGTCCATGATTAGATTCATTTTTCCTTAAATGTAAACATCGACCTTTTCAACTAGAGTGTTTTTAAAGATTATCGGCCTCTTTCTTTTTGTATTTTGCCTGTCAAATACATAATAAGGTTATTTTCACTTAACATGTCCAAAAAGAAACCAAAATATCGACTATAACATGTTAAAAGGATTTGGATATGGTTGGATGGGAAAAATGAAAGAAGTTGCAAAAAACCACCCTTCTATCATTCAATTCCCTTGGAATTCAATTACAATTTACAATTTTATGATTGTATTCATAATCAAATGGTGAAATTTTATTTAAAAATAATGATTCGTCGGTAGTTTCCCTAATTTCATTGCGCGACTAGAAGTAAAACATATAACTAATATGTTTTTGGATTAACACTATAGCAAGAAGTAAATAGTTTCATATTAAACAATTTATCAAAATACTCATTGAGCTTAAACTAATTATTCTTTTCTACCCATTTGAAAACTAGTTACAATATATACCCACCCAATTAATATTGATTACCCCACTCACCTACCCATCCTACTTTTCTTACCCATTTGGCTTAATATAGCCTGATTTGACTGAATTGGTTTGGCTTGGTTTGTATTGTATTGGCTTGTCTTGGCTTGGTTTTAGTAGCTTAGTTGACATTATTTGGTTGGAAGGGTTGGCATTAAAAGAAGGAAAAGGAGTCAAATATACCCTTCTACTTTCGTATATTGTTCACATCTATCCTCCGTTATATTATGGGGCCATATATACCCTTACCGTTAACAAAACTTTTTAAAAATACCTTTCACCTAACGGAAAGCCATCAGATTAAGAAAATCGTTTAAAAAAATTCCTTAACCCATAACCCGTTAAACCCATCATATAAAAGTAAGTAACCTATGTTTCTGAGACGTCTTATCATAGTTTATTCATTTAGAGAGAAACTGAGAATGATGGTGTCACGACCCAAAATCCACTATAGGTCGTGATGACGCCTAACGCCACCGCCAGGCAAGCCAAGGGTGATTAATCAACTTAATTACTCATTTTATTATTTTTTAATCATAACTCCCATTAAATAAATAGAGTGAAATATAGTACTCGTAGAACACCTGTGATTTTATTTTCCGATTTCCGTATAAAATATATATATTACAAGGTGAAATGATAATGATTACGTGAACTACAATAATGAACATCCAGTAGGAACCCTCAAAATTCGGTGTCACAAGTGCATGAGCTTCTACTAGGAAATATAATAAAATACAACATCTGTCTGGAATACAAGTTAGACAGGAGAATGTAGATAACTTTGATGGAGACTCTATATGCTGCGGATCGTAACATATAATGCAGCTCACTATAAAGTTCCCCCAATAGTTGCGTCTTTGCGCCCCAAAGACCATCAAGCATATACCTGCACAATAAGTGCAACTGTAGCATGAGTACGTAAATCAACGCGTACCCAATAAGTATCTAGTCTAACCCCGAAGAAGTAGAGACGGGGGTCGACATCGACACTTACTAGTGGTCCAATAAATCAAATACTGTAAGAAGTAAACAAATATGGGGCATGGTAAATAAACGATATAAACAAATATAGGTACGTGGGACGATCCTCCTCTGAACAGTAAACTCAAGCTCTCAATTATCATTACCTCCTCAACCGGAGTATATAAGTAAAATGGCCCCCACCAGATAGGTCGTCAAAACTCAAATCAGGAAAAACTCACGAATGCGATGGCTTCTTATCAAGTATTACGCACGACGTTGCCGAGGCGAACGGCCCAATCTTAGAAGAGTATTTATAGAAATACTACGGCGAACGACCCGATCTCATAAGAATATTTATAGAAATGCCGAGGCGAATAACCCGATCCCATAAGAATATGATATTGTCGAGGCGAACGGTCCGATCCCATAATAATGTGTACATCGTTGAGGGTCGAACGACACGAACGCTTCTATTATACTGCCGAGGCTAACACCCCGCTCTCATAAGAGTGTGGTGCATAATCCTGCTGAGGCGAACGACCCGATCCCAGTAGAGTAAAAAGGTTTAACGGGTCCTTGACCCCACTCACGAATATACGTGTGAATTATGAAATTTAAGGAAACTTTGCAATGAATACGCACAATGGGAGAGAAATTCGTAAGGGAAGTACAAATTTCCACAGCTAATCAAGTAGCTCGTCCAATTTCTAAAATAGCGAGTTCATTACTCTACGCAAGTCTAATCTCAGGTCGTAATGCAAAATAAAATAATTAAACAGGCAAAGATATCTCAAATAGCACATTTAAAATATGGCATGAATCTTAGTCTACCCGGACGTAATCAGGATTTCTAGCATAAGCACGGACACTCGTCACCTCGTACGTGCGTAGCTCCCACAACATGTAGTATGTAATCAACATAACACCTACGGGGTAATTTCCCTCTCACAAGGTTAAACATGAGACTTATCTCGCTCTGAAGTTCCATAACTGGCTCCAATGCCTCTCTAACTTCTCAACTCAAAGTCAAACGATCTGAAACTAGTTAAACAATGTGCAAATCCATTAAAATATACTCCCATGCTTATAATTAATCAATTTATAACAATTCCCAACTCCGCTCGAAAAGTCAATAAAGTCAACCCTCGGGTCCACGTGCCTGGATTTCGAAATTTTTTGAAGATAAACTTTACCCGTAACTTATATAGTTTATATTCCCAAAATCATCCAATTTTGTCCATGAATTGAACCTCATATCAAGGATTTACCAGCTCATAACTTTGGGGCTCAAAACCTCAATTCCTACAATCCAAACACAGATAAAATGATAACCAACAAAAATAATCATGGAAAACATCAAAATAAAGGTCAGATATTTTACCCCCTTGTTGGGACAAGAACAACGCTACGAAAATCACCTCAACGGAGCTTTAGAACTCAAGATTTGCCCAAAATACTAAAATACTCGGTTTAAAACATTGTCCAGATGATTTTTCTTCATCGCCTTCGTTGGAGACCTTTGCGTTCGCGAAGAGCAATTTTTCGCGTAGACCGGTCAACCTAGTGTAACGACCCGACCGGTCGTTTTGTGAATTAAAGTCATGTTCGGCAGCATAAGTTTTTGATCAGCTTCCTATTATGTGTTATGACTAGCATGTGTGGTCGAGTTCAGTTACTGGATGATTCGGAGTCAATTTGGAAGAAGGATTCTAGTTTTTGGAAGCTTAAGCGATAAGAGTTGACTGGTTGTTGACTTTTGTGTGAACAACTCTGAAATAGTGTTTTGATGATTCCAATAGTTTCGTATCTTGATTTTGTACTTATGCGTGCGTTCGAATTTTGATTTGGAGGTCCTTAGGATAATTTGAAGCATTTTGGCGAAAATTGGAAAGTTGAAGTTTTGGAAGGTTAAAAGGTTTGACCGGGAGTTGACTTTGTTGATATGGGGCTCGGATTGCAATTCCGAGAGTTGGACTAACTCTGTTATGTCATATGGTACTTGCATGCAAAATTTGACGTCATTCCGGGTTGATTTGAGATTTTTCTGTACGAGTTTTGGAAGTTGGAAGATTTGAAAGTTCATAAGTACGATTTGAGGTGTGATTCGTAATTTCGACGTTATTTGATGTGATTTGAGGCATCAAGTAGGTCCGTGTTGTGTTACGCGACTTTTTGGTATGTTCGGACGAGGTCTCAAGTAGCTTGGGTGAGTTTCAGATAGGTTTAGGTTGTGTTGCGCTTGTTTTTTGATGCTTCAACGTCATTTCTTCAAGCATAAAAATTTTAAGAAAATGAGCTCCAACTTCAGATTTTATTGAACATTGGATCCGTATCATAATTACGGAGCCATAGCAAAAAGAATCGTCGAATTTGGACATGAGGGAGTTATGCTCATTTTCGTGTCAGGGAGACTGCAGGTTTCAGGTGTGGTCGCAATTGCGAGCATTTCTATCGCAATTGCAATGCCAATTTCACAATTGCGAATTCTTTTCCGTAAATGCAACCTTTTCCAGCCATGTTCTTGTTGGCAATTGCGAAGGCTTCTTCGCTTTTGCGAGGGTTCGCAATTTATCGCAAATGCGACATCTGCAGCTTGTTTTCAGCTATGTAATTCGGGTTTTGCTTCATTTTGTGATATTTTTTAACCCTGGGTCCGAGAGTGGGCAATTTTGAGAGATGAATTTCATCTAGAATCATTAGGTAAGTGCCCTTGTTCAATTTCTAAGTATACTTCATGACTTTATTTGAGTTTTAACATCAAAATGGTGAGAATCAAAGTGAAAAAATCGAGAATTTTGTATTAAAAAAATCAAAAATGAATAGTGAGGATTTGGAGGGAGATTCGTTATCGGAATTTGATAATTTTGGTATGGTTGACCTCGTATCGGAATGGGTGCTCGGGTTTTGCGAATTTTATCAGGTTTCGAGGTGCGATCACGGGGTTTGACTTTTTACTTTTTTTTAAAGATCGAAGCTTGATTATCTAGAATTATTTTCTATGAGTTTTATTTATGGTTTGAAGTTATTCTAGCTATATATGAGTCGCCCGGAGGTTGTTTCACTCGAGAAGTTCATTTTAGAGTAGCGGTCTGGCTTCTTTGAGGTAAGTATCTTGCCTAACTTTGTGTGGGAGAAACTACCCCTTTGGATTTGAGTCTTTGGTACTAATGTGTCATGTGAAGTCCGTGTACGCGAGGTGACGAGCAAGTGTTCAAGCTTATTTGTGGAAAGTTGACCTTTTAGGGCTCTTAGGTTCTTATGTTCATTAGATATGAAGTTGTTTTGTTATGTTATGTTCCCCATTTACTAGTTTCACCTCTACATGTCTTTATTGGAATTAATTGCTTCATGTTCCACTCTTATTGTCTATTTGACTCTTGTGTGCCTTAACTGAAGTTGTTGCCTCTTCGATTGCCATGCCATCCTTTCCTAATTGCTTATCTTTATTTGAAATTATTATTATCTCTTCTGTAATTGTTTATCCTTAATTGAGGCCATGATTATCCTTTCCATTGCGTATCCTTAATTGTAATTGTTGTGCCTCTTTCGTGAGTGCTAAATCCTAAATGAATTTAGTTATCCTTTATCATAGTTGCCTTATCCTTATTTGGAATTATCGACTCGTGATATCTCCCTTGTTGTTGAATTGCACTTATGTAGAGGTCATTGCTACACAATATCTCTTCCTTGTTGAGCTATTTCTAGGTGGTATCGTTATTTTCTATTGTGTCTTTCCTTGTGAGTTCATTTCTTCCATTTCTTTGAGTTCTGGAATTTCTGAGTTGATTTATTTGTCTTACTCTTGTGCTATTGTCATTGTTGTTGTTGTACTTGTTGTTGTGATGCACGAGGTTTCTATCGTGTGGTTGTTATTCTGTTGCACGAGATTTCTGCCATGCTATTGTTACTATTGATATTTGCACATGCGACGAGACAAGGCGGGCTATATATGTGGGTTGCGCATGTGGCGAGACAAGGTGGGAAAATTATTATGCACGTGTAGGGAGACAAGGCGGACATTTATTTTATTATTGCGAACGTGGTGAGACAAGGTGGGTTATGTCGGGGATTGATTGTGATGGCATGGGGGCATTGTTGTCGTTGTTATTTGTGTTGTGGTGTGCCTACCCTGTGTGAGTTATATCGTGTTCATTTTGTGGTGATCGTTTCTTATGTGTCATTCTTTGTTTCTATTCTTATTAGTTGGCCTGAACTGTGATAGAACACTGTCACAAGCATACACGTAGTTAATCACCCCTAACGATTCAAGAAAATGGAGGCGCTTCTAGGAGGGGTTGGATGAGGTGGTGCAGGGTATTCCGCCTACGGAGAAGTTATTTATAGGAGGGGATTTCAATGGTCATATTGGGTCATCTGTTGGGGGTTATGGCGAGGTGCACGGTGGCTTCGGCTTTAGGGATAGGAACAGATGAGGCACTTCATTGTTGGATTTCGCTAGGGCTTTTGAGTTGGTGATCGTGAATTCTAGTTTTCCGAAGAGGGAAGAGCATTTGGTTACTTTCCGGAGTATGGCGACTAAGACTCAGATTGATTATCTCCTCCTCAGGAGGTGTGATACGGGGTTGTGCGTGGATTGTAAGGAGATCCCGAGTGAGAACCTCGCGACTCAACATAGGCTCCTAGTGATGGACGTCTGTATAGTGATAAAGAGGAAGAAGAGGTTTGTGCAGGGTCAACCGAGGATCAGGTGGGGTGCTTTGAATAAGGATAATGCGCATGAGTTGGAGGAGCGGTTGATGGTTGTGGGTGCTTGGAAGAGTGGTGGGGATGCTAGCACTATGTGGATGGCGACGACAGACTGTATAAGGGAGGCGGTGAGAGAGGTGTTAGGGGTCTCGAAGGGCTATTATGGCGGGCACGGACGCGACTGATGGTGGAATGACGTGGTCCAAGGTAAAGTGGAAGCAAAGAAAGCGGTGTACCTTTCGTTAGTGGAGAGCACCGACGAGGAGCAGAGGAAAGAGAACAAAGTAAGGTATAAGGAAGCTAGGAAGGAGGCGGAATTAGCGGTCACTGAGGCTATGAATGCCGCGTTTGGTCGGTTGTATGAGGAATCGAGGGGTAAAGGTGAGGACAAGAAGTTATTCCGGCTGGCCAAAGCGAGAGAGAGGAAGGCTCGTGACCTGGATCAAGTGAGGTGCATCAAATACAAGAAAGGTAGCATGTTGACGGAGGAGTCCCAGATTAAGCATAGATGGCAGACGTACTTTCATAAACTTCTGAATGAAGAGGGGGATGGTAACATCGTGCTGGGGAGTTGGGGCACTCCGAGAGTCTCCGAACTACCGGTCCAAATGAGATTCCAGTAGAATTTTGGAGGTATGTGGGTAGAGCAGGATTAGAGTGATTGACTGAGTTGTTTAATGTTATTTTTAGGACGAAGAGAATGCCAGATGAGTGGAGATGTAGTATGATGATTCCACTGTACAATAACAAAGGTGATATCCATAATTGTAACAACTATAGGGCATCACGTTGTTAAGCCATAGCATGAAAGTTTGGGAGGAGGTGGTGGAAGGGAGGGTAAGGAAGGCGGTGTCGATTTCTGAAAACTAGTTTGAATTCATGCCAGGACGTTTTACTACAGAAGCTATCCACCTTATCAGGAGGTTGATGGAACAGTACAGGGATAGGAAGAGGGATTTGCACGTGGTGTTTATTGACCCAGAGAAGGCGTACGACAAGGTCCCTCGGGACGTTCTTTGGAGATGCCTAGAGGTGAAAGGGGTGCATGTAGCGTACATTAGATCGATAAAGGATATGTATGATGGAGCTAAGACTCGTGTTAGGACTGCGGGAGGTGACTCAGAGCTTTTTCCAGTGGTTATAGGGTTACACCAAGGATCTGCACTTAGCCCGTTCTTATTTTCCCTAGCGATGGATGCCTTGACATACCATATTCAAGGGGAGGTGCCATGGTGTATGTTGTTCTCTTATGATATAGTTCTGATTAATGATACGCGAGGCAGCGTTAATGAGAAAGTAGAGGTTTGGAGGCAGGCCCTGGAGACCAAAGGTTTCAAGTTGAGCAGGACTAAGATGGAATATCTGGAGTGTAAGTTTAGCAGCGTGACGGGAGAAGCGGACATGGTAGTGAGGCTCGACTCACAAGTCATCCCCAAGAGAGAAATGTTCAAATTCGTAAGGTGAATCATCCAGGGAGATGGTGAGATCGACAAGGATGTCACGCATCATATTGGTGTAGGGTGGATGAAATGACAGTTAGCGTCTGGAGTCTTGTGTAACAAGAAGGTGTCACTGAAACTCAAAGGTAAGTTTTACAGAGCGGTGGTTAGACCGACTTTGTTGTATGGGGCTAAGTGTTAGCCAGTGAAGAATTCACATATCCATAAGATGAAAGTAGCCGAAATGAGGATGTTGAGATGGATGTGCGGGCATACTAAACGTGATAAAATATAGAATGAAGATATTCGGGATAGAGTGGGCGTTGCTCCAGTGGACGACAAGATGTGGGAAGCGAGGCTTAGGTGGTTCGGGCACGTGCGGAGGAGAACCATAGATGCCCCGGTTAGGATGTGAGAGCAGTTGGATTTGGCAGGTACGAGAAGAGGTAGAGGGGGCCTAAAAAGTATTGGGGCGAGGTAATCAGGTAGGACACAACGCGACTTCAGATTTCCGAGGACATGGCTCTTGATAGGAACGTGTCGAGGTCGAGCATTAGGTTGTAAGCTAAGGGGTAGTCGAGAGTTTTTCCTTCATTGTACCGGGTAGTCTGATAGAGTTTTATCTAGGTCTGTTAGCGGTCTATGTTGTGTTCACATTATTTTGTTGTTTTGCATAGTTTTGTGTTATTGCCCTTTCACTTATTTGTTATCTCTTACAGTGTTGTTATTATCTTTCTGGTTTCTTTGTCGTTATACATGCCTTTTATTTTGTTTCTTTTCTGATATTATTGACTCTTGTGTTGAGCCAAGGGTCTCCCGAAAACAACCTCTTTACCTTTCGGGATAGGGGTAAGGTTTGCGTATACTCTACTCTCCCTAGACCCCACTAGTGGGATTTTACTGGGTATGTTATTGTTGTTGTTGTTGGATCCTGATGTTATTGATCATTTCTATACACCCTCGTCTATTTGCCTCTACGTGAGAAGGGTTCTATTGGCACGTGCGTCGTCCGTGCAGTTATTAGTTGTAATGAAGGCACAAGATACCAAGTGTTTAGGGTTCACGATTGGGACCCGTGAATTATGAATATTTTGAGGTTCGGTACATCGTGGAGATTATTGGATAAAACCTAATGTGAAGGTTTCATCTAGTTGCTACCTGCCCTTCTTTTAATTGTGTTCACCGGATTTAGACTATGTTCAGCTTACTCTATTGTGTTATTACTTGTTGTGTTCCACTGCTAATTGTTATTTCTATTTCTTATTGTAAGTACCATATTATCGTTGTCATTATGTGTAGCTTTATAGAGATATTGTATTCTGTTAGTTCTACACTTATACTCGCTCAGGTTATTTAGTCTAGTAGGTGTCTTGACTGTTCCTCGTCACTACTCCACCGAGGTTAGTCTTGACATTTACTGGGTACCGTCTTGGTGTACTCATACTAAGCTTCTGCACATTTTTGTGCAGATCCAGGTATTTCGGAGTCAGTGCTGTACGAATTTTGATGTGGAGACTCAAGGTAAACCTGTTGTTGCGTTCGTAGGCTTCGGAGTCACCTTCTGTTGTTGTGTTTATACTGTTTGTCCTTATATAAAAACAATTGTATTTGTAGACCTCCTAATAACTTAGTAGAGCTTATGACTTGTACTACCGGATTTGAGGCTTGTAAATTGTATAGAGATTTCTATTCCTTATAGCCAGATGTTGATTAAATGTTGTTACTAGTTCAATGAATGTTAGGCTTACCTAGTCTCAAAGACTAGGTGCCATCACGACCTCTTATAGAGGGAGATTTGGGTCGTGACACCCAGAAATCCTTCTTCGCGTTCGCTGAACCTCTCTCGCGTTCGCGAAGAACAAAGCTTCGCACTAGAAACCAGCAATTTTGTCCGACACAGAAATTTGTGTAACTCTCATTCGACATCGAAATTCGACGATTCTTGTTGTTTTGGTTCCGTAATTACGACATGGATCTAGTGGTTCAATCCAATCACAAATCAAAGGTCATTTTCTGAATATGGTACCCTTTATGTCCAAAGAAACGGCGTTGAAACATCAAATAAGAGCGTGATACAACCCAAACACATCTGAAACACACCCGAGACCCTGAGGACCCCGTCCAATTACACAAATCAGTCCCAAAATATAACACAAACCTACTCGAGGCCTCAAATCACACCAAACAACATCAAACCCAGAATCGACGATCAAATCCTCCTTTTAACTTTCAAACATTCAAACTTCGATAAACACGTCTGAATTACACTTAAACATTCTGGAACGACGCCAAACCTTACGTACAGGTCATAAATCATGATAAGAATCTATTTCAAAGATTAGAACCCCAAACAGACATCGATAACACCAAAGTCCACTTCAAACCAAACTTAGGAAATTCTAAAACCTTCGAATTGCCAACTTTTCACAAATAGCACCGAAATGCTCCCCAGTCACCCGATACTCAACCCAAAAATACGCCCAAGTACGAAATCATCATAAGAACCTATTGGAACATTCAAATCCCGATTCCGAGGTTGTTTAATAAAAAGTCAAACCTTGGTCAACTTTTCCAACTTAATGCTTCCGAATTGAGAATTTTCCATCCGAACTTCTCGAAATTCAATTCTGACCACGCGTACAAGTCGTAATACATGAAGTGAAGCTAATAAAGGTCTCAAACCGTCGAACGATGCAATAGGGCTCAAAATGACCCGTCGGGTCGTTACAAATGGTGGCAATAGGATTAGTAAGAACTTAAGTTTTTTGGTTCTTAGTTGTTCATGGTGGCATTAGGATGTCATGTTATCACTTTCACTTGATTTTTTTGCGGATATAATATAGTATCCCTTTGTCTAATGTAATGCACACTTGACATTTGTATGTTGGTAACAATATGTACTTTAACAATACTTGTGCTTGATTAATACATGAGGATATTGCACTTATGTTGTTAAGTTACTTTCCAGCTTGTTGGTGCACTTTCTTTCATTCTTGTTGAATTCCTTAGACTGTAGCTTGATATTAAAATTGAATCTCCGCTAATTATTTTTTAATTTTTATTTGTTAAAAGTTCAGTTGTTACTAATAGTTATGAGTATCCCATTCCATAGCTTGGAATCTAACTTTGGTTCTTAAGGCATGATTTGACGATAATTACTCGTTACCCAAGTACTTAAAGAAGAATATGAAAATTATGGTGCGTGAATACTCATCAACAAAGGCTTACGGTTGGAGGAAGAAATACCTTGATAGCTGCCTTAAAACTTTAGAATTGTAAATCTAATAAGATGCTAAACATTCAAGTCATAGTGGGAAGAAAATCTTGGTGAATACTCGATACAGTTCGACATGGTAGAAAGAAACAAAGAGAGAAACCAGAAGAAAAAAAAGAAAATGAAAAAGTAGAATATAATATATATATATATATATATATATATATATATATATATATATATATATATATATATATATATATATACAATTATGATATTAAAGGCATTGGAATACAATATAGAAATGAATATATGATTGTCAATGATTTTTATATTTTTCACTTATAGAGTTCAATAAGTGACTACGATGGAGATGATGAATTTAACAGGTTATTAATGGGTTTAAAAGAATCAGTCTTTTTTAAAGCCGACGGCCTTCCGTTAAGTGGAGGGTATTTTTAAAAAGTTTGGTTAACGGTAAGAGTAGATGTGATCCGATAGTATAATGGAGGGTAGATGTGAACAATATCAAAGTAGAGGGGTATATATGATTCTTTTCCCTTAAAAAAATATGGGTAGGGGGAAAACTTTAGGAAATTTTACCTCCTATAGTAAACTATTACACCCTATTTATCATAAATCAAAATTATTTTAATACACTATTATCTATAGTTACCTTCTATATTTTATAACAAAATATGTATTTATTATATACACTACCATATAGGCGTGAAATACGCTATGTACATTTTCTCTCTCTCTCTCTCTCTCTCTCTCTCTCTCTCTCTCTCTCTCTCTCTCTTTCAGTTAACACACGTTCTCTCTCAAATCACAACAAGATTTTTCTTTCTTTCTCCACGATCTCTCTCTCTCACAGCAAGATTATAGGAAAAAATTTCTCAGAATTGATCCTCAACGTTTTTGCTCCAAAAGTTCGTGGTAATTGGTAAAGCTTATGGCCGGTTCACGCCAAATTACTCTACCATTCTTCTTCTTTTTTCAAAAATAAAATTCCTCATTGTTAGGTTTTGAGGAAGAAAATTCAAATTTCGTCTTCAATGGCTGATTCAATAACTCCGAAGATGGTTACACGAGGGATACCCACTAAAGCACTCAATTTTGATCGTTGGCGTCAGAATCGCCGGCGTCATCATCCAATATTGGCTCATCCCCTTAGGCGAATAGATCTGGTCATGGCTATGCCGGAGGAGATCTGGGGGCCGAGTTTTTGTTCGTCTCTATTTTTAGTTTTAATACAATGTATACAATATTTTGCTTGGCCAGAAAAAGCCATCTCCGGCGAACTTTCTTCTCTTCTTTGCTTTTCTAGTCACATACAATGAATGATACAAATACATTGTATTCTGTACTAATACACTCAAAATACATTGTATTTTTGTATAACTACATTATTTTTTCGTTATATATCCGAAGTTCATATTTTTTAAATACAACTGAATATCACTGTGTTTTGTGATTTTTTGTTGTTTGAATATAGTCGAATTGAATACAGTGAATTGAATACAATGTATACAGTCGAATTGAATAGAACGGTATACACCATATTTCTTGATTACCTCACTGTATTTATAAATACAGTCGCGCAAAAACATGAAATTCAACATTGTAGCAGCAAAATTTATGTGAAATTGATTTTGTTGAGATAAATTAGGATTGATACACGCTAATTCATTGTCACGACCCAATTAACCCTCTGCTGGGTGTCTTGATGGCACCTAGTGTCACGACCCCAAAACTACCCTGGCAAGAGTCTCATTTTATAAAGCATTATAATGTTTAACATCATTAAATCCCAACTAAACAAATCCCCGATCTACTATAAATAAACTGTCGAAATACAAAAAACCGACATAATACTGTCTGGAATAATAACATGCGGTAGGTAGATAAAGAAGGAGAAAATGAGGATGCGATCGCCATCTGCTACCTCGAAGACTCCCAAAGAAACTATGACAGCAAATCAGCAACCGCTACCAGGTCCCGATATACCTAGATCTGCACACAAGGTGCAGGGGGTAACGTGAGTACACCAACTCAGAAGTAACGAATCCAAACTATGGGATGAGAGGTAGTGACGAACTAAACCTCAATAATTGTAATGAAAACAGTGTACGAAATCCAGGCATGTTCATCGTTCTAACAGATAATGAAAGAAGACAGAATGATACAGATATGATCAGTAACTCATGTATAACTTAGTATACTCTACATGCCAATATGTCAACTATATGAAATGCACATAGTGCTCAAAATCTCTCACATATGAGTCCACTCAGTACTGTATATGGCTCTCAGGCCCAAGGAAGATCCATCCCGGAATGTACATAACACCGGTGATCGTAGTCACTGTTACAACCCATATTCACGTACGTTGGCTCATGCCATAAGTTAATCGACGTAAACATGAGAAGAGATTATCTTTGAGATGATAAGAAGTTAATCCTATTGATCTTAAATAATACAAGAGTGTATAAGAGTGATTAACACGTATTAGAAGTTAAACAAATCAAGGATGTTGTAACTCGTATTTTTAGGTAAACCTAGGGGTGCTTGATATTCTCAAGAGGTCGTGTTTTAAGTTATTTAAATCATATAATATCCGTATCATAGTCTTGAAGTCAAACGAGTTATGAAACAAAAGTCGACAAGAGTTGTCGCAACTTAGGTTCATTGTTTTACTTAAACTTTAGGTAAAATGTTATTAAGCTTTTCTCCCAATCTACTTGGAATTACAGGGTGATCTACCCACCAAATTGAATATCTATGAGTATAGTTTCCAATTCATTAAACCGTTTATCAATAAGACATCATAGTAGAGAGATATAGATATTTTCGCGAGACTGCAGAAGCTGCTAGGTGACAAGTAGGTAGGTCACCTACTTGGTTAAATGATAGCCCAAAAAGGGGCAATTTCGGGTCAGCCAAAGATCCCATTAAAAGGCTTAACTCCTGCAATATATATCTCATTATATTTCACAAATAACCAGACCTTAACCCCTGCAAACTTCCTCCCAAAAATTATCCACAAACCCTAGTTGATTTTCCCTCTCTTTCAAGTTCAAATTGGGGGTAAACCCTAGAGTTTGAAGAACCAAGATAAGGGCTGAGTTATCCAACAAGTAAGGTGAGTTTACTTCTCTATTTCATCCATTTTTTGTGCTGTAAATTCATGGTAATTCGTTTTATACTTGTAGGAACTCACGAGACGGTGATCGGAAGCCGTGAGTTCGAGTTATTCACTTGTAGCGGATTGTTTTGCGGACTGTTTTGTGTTGCTGTTGGGCTGCATGTTTTACTACTGTATTGTGGAGTTTTGTAGGAGGAAGGGTGTGTAGAAACACCATATAGATGTAAGGTTGTGGGCTGGTCGTTCGTCGTAACATTTCCGGGTTATTTGACACGACTACGGTGGTCGTCTTATGTATGAAGTTATTAGGTTGTGTGTGGACTGTTTTGGGAGGCTCAATTTGATTATTATTGATGTTGTTTGGGCTGTTTGGTGATTGTTTTGACTTGTGTGAAGTCAATATATATAGGGGAGGTGCTGTCCGTTTCATTGGTAAAATAGGTTGTGGT
>ML281533.1:5117-27625 GCA_005239495.1 Nicotiana undulata
TGATGATTGATTATATTATGGGATCGGGCCGTACGCCATGACACAGTGATGATTGATTATATTATGGGATCGGGTCGTACGCCACGACAGAATGATGATTGATTATATTATAGGATCGGGCCGTGGGCTACCAGGGTGGGATCGGGCCGTACGCCACGACGAGATTGAGACTACCAGGGTGGGATCAGGTCGTACGCCACGGCGAGGTTGAGACTACCAGGGTGGGATCGGGCCATACGCCACGGCGAGATTGAGACTACCAGGGTGGGATCGGGCCGTACGCCACGACGAGATTGAGTACCTATGAGAGCGGGCCGTATGCCACGGAGGATACCAAACTTGTTTGATTTGAGATTGTTATTTGATGCCGGATATTGATGTACTTGATTATTTGTTTACTTGCCTACAATTTTCCTTACATCCTGCTTACTTTATTACTGTTGGACCTTAGTGAGTATCGAGTCGACCTCTCGTCACTACTTCTTCGAGATTAGACGGGATACTCACTGGGTACATATATGTATATGTACTCATACTACACTTTCTGTGCATTTTGTTGCACAGGTACCTTTATAGTACAGTGATTGACTTGGAAGACTTATACAGGCTGCATTCATCCAGAAGCATTCCACAGCTGCCGGAGTCTCCCTTTTGTGTACTTACATTTTATATTTATTGCTTTCGTCCAAATTTGTTTTCGGACAAGCGTTGTATAATTTAATAAATTCTTAGAAACCGCTCATTTGTTTTGGGTCGTGACAAATTCTATGGCCCATTTGGCTAATCTTCCTGACAGTTCTTGCTTATGCAAAATATTTCTTAAAGGATAAGAAGTCACGATAGTGATTGAATGACATTGAAAATAAGGACGTAATATTTTTGATGCCATTATTAAAGCTAAGGCTAATTTTTCTCGATGTGGGTATCTAGTTTCAGCATCTAATAAAGTTTTACTTACGTAGTACATAGGTGATTTCTTACCTTTCTCTTCTCTTACCAGTACTGCACTTACAACAATTTCTGAAATAGTCAGGTAGATGTACAATTTTTCCCCTTCTTTTGGCTTTGAGAGCAGTGGTGGCTTTGATAAATAAATATTCAAATCTCTGAGGGCCTATTGACATTCTTCAGTCCATTCGAACTTTTTTTTTCTTTTTTAAGAACTGAAAAGAATTTAATGCTTTTTTCGGAAGACCTAGAAATAAATCTTCCTAAGGCGGCTATTCTCCCTGTCAATTTTTGAACCTCTTTTTTGTTTGTTAAAATATTAGGTATTTCCTCTATATCTTTTATTTGAGTTGGATTTATCTCTATTTCCCTGTTAGATACAAGGAATCCCAAAAACTTACCCGATTGCACTCCGAAAGCACATTTTTCCGGATTAAGCTTCATATTATACCTGCGTAAGAGATCAAAAGTAGTAGAGAGATGCTGGAGATGATCTTCCGCTTGTGTTGACTTTACAAGCATATCATCAATATAGACTTCCATTGTCTTTCCTAAATGTTCTTGTAACATTTTAGTCACTAACCTTTGGTAAGTGGCTCTTGCATTCTTTAAGCCAAAAGGCATGACTTTGTAACAGTAAGTCCCCCGGTTAGTAATGAAAGAGGTTTTTTCCTCGTCTGAGAGATCAATTTTAATCTGATTATAACCAGAGTATGCGTCTAGAAAACTTAATACTTCATGACCTGCGGTAGCATCAATCATCTGATCTATATGTGGCAAAGGAAATGAATCTTTGGGGAATGCTTTATTTAAATCAGTATAATCTACACACACCCTCCATTTGCCATTCTTTTTAGGTACCACCACTGTGTTAGCTATCCAGTTAGGATACTTTACCTCTCGTATGGAACCTATGTTCAAGAGTTTTTGGACTTCATCGTCAATCACTTGATTCTTGAACGTTCCTTGCTTTCTTTTCTTTTGTTTAACAGGTACAAATGATGGATCTTCATTCAATTTATGAGTCATCACTTCTGGTGGAATACCTGTCATATCTGAATGGGACCATTCAAAACAATCCACGTTAGATTTTAAATAATCGATTAAAATACCTTTTGCTCGGGGGTTAACCTCTCCAGCAATCTCGTACCAACATACAACTTTTTCTCGGGCTTTTGTTCAGACAACAGAACAGCCTCGAGTTCTTCCGCGGTTGTTTTGAGATGTTCGTCTTCTTCTGGTTCACGAATGAAGTCTGGTCTAGAATCTATGTCTGCGTGATCCAACATATTTTCAATGATAATAGGATTTGTATCGCTGGTGTCCTCTCCCGTACCTGTTTGAATATTCATTTCCTTTGTACATGATTGATCAAAGATTTTTTCCATACCTGTTTGGCCATTGGCCTCCGTTTGGAAGACTTCAACGTCTCCCGTATATTTTTTTGTTGTGAAGTGCTATCGAGTTTATATTTTTGGAAGTTTGTTGGTCACCTCTAATTTTTCTCACTCCCCATTCTGATGGGAATTTTATTACCTGATGTAAGGTGGATGGGACCGCTTTCATATCATGAATCCACGGTCTTCCCAAAATGACATTGTGAGCCATCTCTGTATCAATGACTTGAAATTTCGTGTTTTTGACCACTCCTTGAGCGTAAGTATTAAGTTCAATCTCTCCTTTGGTTATCACTGTATAATTATCGAACCCAGATATGGCTCGTGCCTTTGGGATCATTTGATTTTCCACTAGCATTTCTTCCACGACTTTTATAAAAATGATATTGACTGAACTGCCTGGATCAACCAATACTCTTTTAACGTTAGTGTCATGAATAAGTAAAGATATTACTAGTGCATCATTATGAGGAAGCATCAGTCCACCAAAGTCTGTATCATCAAAGGTTATTTTGTCTTTATTCGGGTCTTCTCGAACCCGCTTTCCATGGGTATTTGTGATCGTTGACGCTAATTGACAAACTATTCCATTTACTTCCTCTCCTCCATGTATCACGTTAACAGTTCGCTTCGGAGAGGGAGGCCTTGGAGTCTCCTGCCTGTTCTTCATGTATGCCTGTTTACCTTTATCACTAAACAACTCTGTTAAACAACCCTGTTTTAATAAATATTCTATTTCACCTTGTAAAAATCTACAATCTGCAGTTCTGTGTCCATGATCATTATGGAATTCACACCACTGATTTGGATTTATCCTATTTGAATTCTACCGCATCTCTTTGGGCCATTTAACTTTGTCTCCCATATTTCTTAGTATTGAGACAAGTTCAGTAGTGCTTACGTTAAAGTTATGGTCCCCAATTCGGGCATTACCTCTAGACTGTTCATCTCGATCTTTCCTGGATCTAGACGAGGATGAGCCTATATCTCTTCCTGACGGTCTAGTATTTTCGAACCTGGGACTTGTGTCAGTCTCGAGGGTCCTAAGTAAGGACCATACCTGTTTTTACCTGATCTTTTCTCCGGTTTTGGACGTCTGGATCTGGAATACTCCTCGTCTCTCGATCGGGCAATGATATCTTCTTCTATTCTGAGTTTAGTACTATACCTGTTGTATACATCGTTCCACGTCGTAGCTGGAAATTCTCTTGGACTTTCTTGAGCCGTCTTGTGGCTTATGAGCTTTTATCGTTTAAGTTGCTTGCAAATGCCATGGCTTCCCAATTATCAGGCACCCTGGGTAATTGCATTCTTTCTCATTGAAACCTGTCTACAAACTCACGGAGTAATTCTGTATCTCCTTGCTTTATCTTGAATATGTCTTCCATTCTTTTCTCAACTTTTTGTGCACCAGAGTGTGCTTTTATAAACGAATCTGCAAGCTCAGCAAAAGAATCAATAGAATTTTCAGGAAGAAGAGAATACCAGGTTAAGGCTCCTTTTTTGAGTGTTTCCCCAAATTGCTTGACAAGGACTGATTCAATTTCTTGTTTTGTTAAATCATTGCCTTTTACTCCAGTGGTGAAAACAGTTACATGATCACGTGGGTCAGTTGTTCCATCATATTTAGGATTATTAGGCATTTTGAACTTCTTGGGTATATGCAAGGGCGCTGCACTTGGCTTCCAGGGCTGTTGAGAATATCTATCAACGTCGATGCCTTTAATAATCGGCGGTACTCCAGGGATTTGCTCGATGCGGTTATTCTGTTCTTTCATTTGTTTCTGCATGGTTAGCAATAAATTTTGTAACTTAGAGTTATTAGTCATACCTGGTCTCGCTTCAAGAGATTCATTTGGAGTGTCACCCCTGGCTGAGTTTATTAACCCAGACTGAGGATTTTCCGAGATGATTGTATTATTTGGAGGCGGTTTTAATGGTGTTTGTGGTAATCCTCTTGCAAACTCTTGCAAAGCTTTCCCCACATATTCAGCAATCATTTGCTTTATTCGGTCCTGCTCTATCATTTGCTCATTATTGTTATGATGGTTATCGGATCTTTTCGGGGATAACTCCCTTGAACCACGTGAGGTTCCTCGAGGATTTGGAACTGGGGTTCCATTTTCCTGCTGGTTGTTGTCGTCATTGTTGTTGTTGTTGTTGTTGGAATTCGACATAGTTTAAAGGATATCGATTGGAAAATAAACTATGATTATCAGTTTCTCGGTAACAGAACCAATTTGTTTAACCAAAGAATTAGATTCCTTGACCAAAGCTATTTAGGATGAACACGTGTTACTGATAATCAAGAAAGTAATATGATAAATAAAGAAAAGTTGAATAATAAACAATATTGTAGCATGCAAAAAGTAAAGTCGATTGTATTCGAGAATTCAGATGCCCTTATGGGTTACATTTCTTCCCTTTATATAGGGGTTTCCTAGTATAACGTTTGGTTCATGTCATGATTGCTCATTAATGGCTAATTATTACATTAATGAGGCGTTACAAAGGATAACCGTAACTGTTGTATAGGAGTTACGTAACGTATAAGTCATTAACTGTTGATTCTCGAATCTGCCCGTAGCTTCGTCTGGGTTCACTGTGACCGTATCTCTTCTTTGTCATTAAGTTTCCCGTGGTTGATGAACTCGTGGGTTTATTGACCGTGCCTCTTTGTCCCGTACCTCTTTACAGAATCAAGTCTATCTGTTGTGTTTTCCTTGGTCCACGTAGCTAGCTGAGTTGCCAAGAATTTGCTTACGTGTGAGACTCTTTTTTACCAATACAATTTTTATAACAAAAATCTAAGTTTTTGGCATTGCGCGATAAGCAATAATTTTCTTACATCCTTAATCGCATATATATTCTTCTCTGTGAGATTCAACCCCAACCTAGTTGTGTTACTATATTTGACATCGATCGCTTATACTATTTTAAGGTGTAATTTGAGCGTATCAAATTTTGGTGCCGCTGCCGAGAAACAATTTGGCATAATTTAGGTTGTTTGAGAAATAAGCATAAGTGCTTTGGTCCAAACTTGTGAATATTTGTGTAATTATTTTTCTTACCTTGGTCTATTTTTCTTGTTTAGTTTTTTAATTTTTGATAATAAAAAAAATGGCATCATATAATAAAAATTGGTCGGATGGTAGTTGTTCATACTTTGATGACCCTTGTCCTTATTGTGGAGGACCACACTCGTGGCAAAATTATTTAAATTCTCCCGGGGATGGATTGTGTGCACAATCTCAAACCCATGAGTGGTGTATTTGTGATAGGCGTGGTTGCCAAAATGGTCATTGGTATGATTGTGATTATTTGTCCGTCCCTCCCCCAAGCCCCCACTATGATTATTCTACTTTTTGTGATGAAAATTTTAGGGATGAGGAAGTGGAAGAAATTGAGCATGGCCGAAGTGGAGAGTTCAAGCTCATGTTGGAGTTTTTACCTGAAGAAGGAAACAAAGAGCAAAATGCCTTGGAGGATCTTTTGGAGAATAGCCTCCAAAATGAATTGGCACTTGAAAGGTTGCACTCACAAATGGATGAAATGATTGAAGCCTTAAGGGTTCAAAAAGCCTTGGAGGTGAGTGATAGCAAAGAACCTTCCTTGGAGGTTGAAATTGAAAATTCTTCCTTGGCGCTTGAACAAAACAAGGAAGAACTATCAAATGCTCAAAATGAGAAGATGATGCTCATGTTGGAGGCCATTCTTGAAAATGAGGAAAAGCACAACTTTGCACTCGAGGACTTGAAACATGATGTGACTCAAAATGATGAGCATATCCGCACTTTGGAGGATCAAATGAAAGCATTGATGGAGGCTCATTATGCCTCTCAATTTGAAAGTGTGGAAGGAAGCTAAGAAGAGTCCAATTCCGAGGAAGAAAGTGAGCTTTACTTTGAGGAATCAATACTTGAATATCCGCCAACCGACTCCATGAGTGTTTGTGATGCCACAAAAAATATGGAATTAGAGTCAACCGAGGTAAATGAAAATTTGGTTGAAATTGGCTGTAGTCCGAGGGAAAAAGAGGATGTCAAAATCCAGGAAAAGTTGCAAGTTGAAGGATTGAAGTCATATTCCAAGTATCTTTCAACATTGGAATTGTATGGTGAGATGGGAGTTGAACTACACGAGTCAATGAAGGATTAGGAGGAGGAAAGACTAAGGCCCTACATTTTACAATTTGATAGAACAACAAGGCAAAACGACATTCCTCACATGAAAGCCAAGAAGTACAAAATGAAGAATTTAGTGCTTCGCCCTCACAAGCTTGATTCTAAGCTAGGTGCCCAGTTCATATCGTCAAAGTGGCGATAAAAGTGGTAAAATTGACTTGCATCGTGCCATGACGTTAAATGCAGCGCTTGGTGGGAGCCCATCGTTTTCAAAAATTTTGGTCATTTTTGAAATTTTGTTTTTTAGAATAGCTTATTATATTGTTTCTAACCAATCTGCCAAGTTTTAAAATTTTTGGAGTTGATTTGAGCAGGTCGGGGTGACCGGGCAACCAAAAACCAATAGCTGGTGCAAAATTGCAGTGCAGCACACTGTTGCACTATGCGATCGCCGCAAAACCAGTGCTTTCACATTTCAGTAGGTAACAACTACACTATGCGATCGCAACTGTAGCCAAGCCATCGCGAACTTCTGTGACATTTTGCACTATGCGATCGCAAATGTCCAACCGCGATCACATTTGTTTTCCAGGTAAGTAAAATTGATTTTAACACTGGAAACGGACCAATGCCCACTTTTCTACGCAAAACAAATTCTCTCACCCCTTGGCCCTAAAAAAAAATTCCTCAAAAGAGTTTCTCTCTTCAATTTCACCTAACTAATCAAGTTCAATCTCAAAGGTATGTACTTCATCACTCTAATCCTCCTTCAAAATTCAATTTTGTGTGATATTAGTATAAATAAACACCCACTTTTCTTTCTTCTTCATCTCCAATGTTTAAGATCGTTAATTTGGAGTTTTTGTTTTGAATATTGAGTTTGATTGTATGCATGCTTGCTGGGTAAGGTTGGTTGAGTGAATTTATTTTGCTTCTTAAACAAAATCTGGGGTAAATTTGTGCTTAAAATTCTCTACAAACGTGTGTGCAAACCTGATGCCCTTTATGTGTTTGGGCAAATGCCCAAGAGAAAAGATAACTGGGCGAAAAAAGGAACCTCCGCGATCGCGAGGCCCTGTGCGCGATCGCACTGTTCTAAAATCTCCTTATGGAAACTTTACCTTATGCGATCACATGACTAGTTCCGCGATCACACTGTTCTAAACCTGTATACCACAAAGTTTACCCTATGCGATCGCCGTGGTCTGAATGCGATCGCACTGCCTTAAGAATCTGGCAGTAAAACAGTAGCTCCGCAACTTTCTTTGCTGTTGCTTCGCGGCTCTTTTCTTTGGCCTAGATACATTATAATATTGTGTATAAAGTACCGGTTCATGCATTTACCATGTGGTCTCCATTTGTAGGTACCGTGTGTATAAAATGGCCTTGGAAAATGTTGAAAATGTGCAAGAGTATGCTCCCCCAACAATGGAAGAAGAGTATTTTGATGCGACGAGATTCACGGCGGCTGAGTGTGAAAGAAATTATGACAAACTCATGTCAAATAGCATTATCAAAGAAAGAGGCATCCATTTAGACAACCTTGATGCCACAATGCCGGATTTTTTTCCGGAGACTGACTGACAGTGGTTGCTTGTGCTTTGCTCCAATCAGAGAAAACTACACAATAGTTCGTGAGTTTTATGCCAACAACGTGAAGACGAATTTCCAGGGGGAGGTGTTCACCTTTGTTAGGGGCAAGCGGATCTACTTTGGCCCTGAGGTAATAATTCACACTATGGGCTTCCCAATGCTGACAATGAGTTATACAGATCTAGAGGAAGAGAGAGAGGAACACAATGGTTGGTGGAGAAGCTTCATGACGGGGTGCAACCAACACAAAGGGGTTGATTCTCATGAGTTCACTGTGGAAGAAAAGATTTGGCTATCCATTATCTGTGCTAGGATTGTGCCAGCTAGACATGAGACGGAGGTGACGCCTGAGAAGGCATTGATAATAGCTTCTATTATGGATCGCTTGCCAGTGAACGTGGGCCAGCACATTGTGAGTGAAATTGAGGAAGCATGTAACGTAAGGTCTAGAAGCCTATTCTCTCCCTCATTGATCACTCAGTTGTGTTATGATGCTGAGGTACTACCGAACCTGACTGATGTTGAGAAGGACCATACCGTAGCAATCTATCCATTGCTTCGAAAAGGTCCAAATGGCGGGAAGAAGAAGAAGAGAAGGATTGATGTGTTATCTCCTTCATTTCGGCAGTTTGATGAGTCTGCCGAGGGATCCGGTGGTGCCTCCACAACTACAACAGGATCACATGACCCCATGACTCCACTTCCTTATGGGCCCCCACTATGCGCCACATTTCCCATTAGATCTATGGTGTAGATTCTCACATTTGACAGCTTGTCGCGGGCCTTCCCTCTGGTCAATCTGGTGAGGGCACTTCGACTAGGTCTGGTAAGAAGCCACTGACCTTGGATGATGTAGTGCCGGAACAAAAATCAATCAAAAGCATATTAGAGTACATGAGCTAAAGACAAGGAAAACTTGAAAGGCGACAGATGAAATTCAAAGAGCATGAAAAGAAGAAAACAAGTTTCTGTCGAGGATAATGCACAAGCTGAGTTCACTCTGTGGCTCACAGGATTCTGAAGACGATGATGATGAGGATTTGGAGCTCAGATTTCCCACCACCTCCAGCTCCGAGTGATGCAGTTTCAGGGAGCACCTCCTTCATTTTACGGTGTTTTGATTAGTTGCATTGGGGACAATGCAACACTTTAGGTTGGGGGTGGCTCATATTTGATCTATGTTTGTAGAGCATTACGTGGAGCATGATTTTTTTTTTTTGTGAACTTGTGTGGATTGCTTGACATTTTTAGTTTATTAGTAGTATTTAACATTTTCTTGTGGGCTTCTATTTTTCTTGTTTTTATATGTGTTTATTTTTGTTTTTATTTTGGTTTCATCATAGTAGTATTAATAAAACTCCTTGGTTTTTCTTTCAACCATGGTTCTTTTCCAAGGAATTTATTTGTGTTGAACCCGGTGACTTTTTCCTATGATGGATGGTGTGACAACTTTCTTAAGGGATTAGTCTTGTTTAGTTTTGATTTGTAGAAAGTAATTTTAGTTAGTTTAGTAGCTAGTTGTGAATAAATTGGTTTTTGGGGTGTAATCATGTGCCCATAAGCCAACGTGTGACTTGTTTGGTACCAATATAATTTAAACTTTGGCATATGAAGTTTTTTATCTTTAAAAAAAAAAAAAAAAAAAAAAANATTCACTAAATAGTTTCTTAGGCTACATATGACTTCCTTGAGATTCATTGGTTTCAATTGGATTTTGGATTTGTATTCCATTTGAGTTTTCATGTGCCATGTGTGATGAGCTTTAATTGTGAAGTTCTTTTGCATCATTTGTAGTCTAGAACTTGCCCGGAATGTGCTTCAAGGCGAAATCGTAGACTAACTTGGTTTGAAAAATGATATTAGGCCTTCCTTGAGCCATTATTGTGCCTAAATTTCCTACCCGTGCATATTTCCCTAGTCAACCCTTTTGAGCCTTTTAAACTTTTTCTTTGGCAACCATGTTACAAGCTATCTCTTAGTGAGGTTCTTATGGAACCATACCTCCCTAAGTAATTTAAAGTATGAATATAGGCTAAAAGCCTAAGTTGGGAGGCGGAGGTTAGAAAAGTTGTGATATGGAGGCTTCTTAGAAAGTGAAAAGTGTTCAAAAAAATTGAAATGAAATGAAAAAAANGAAGGAAATGGACTTTGATTGTTGAAAAAGTATAGTGCTTAGGGAGGTTTTGAGTCACTCTTACCAAATTGTGCCATAACTTAACCAAAAGCCTAAAACTACAACCCTTTAAGTCCTAATTGATTTTGAACCAAGTATGTCTACATTAGTGGAGAAATACATGAAGGGCAAGCTTATGGTACTACTTGTGTGCATTTGAATATCTTTGCGAGAGAGAGAGAGTTGAGTCTTTCCATTTGACATCCCATTTATGTTTTGCAATTAATGAATTTGTGATTCACTCTTAAAGTGTTAGGGAAAATGGTATTCGAGTTGTGAATTTAATACCATTTTCAATTGGGAGGAATGAGCGAGGGAAGACAATTGTGATAGAGAGGCAAATTGTGAATCTTTAGTGTCGTGACTTGGTTGCTACTTTGATTAATATAGTGTTTGGCACTTGAATTGAAGTAAAATGTGTGAAAAGTTGGTGATTCATATGCCATAGATTAATTGTTGGTACCAACCGAAGTCACTAGATTGTGTTTAAATTGACCCTTTTTGAATTGAAATGATGTTTAGTATGCCATTGAGCTTAAGTGATGATTTTATTAAAGCGTGTTCTTAGTTTTTGAATTTCTTGAGGATAAGCAATAGTTTAAGTTTGGGGGTTTGATAAGTTGGTATTTTACCAACTTATTTCCTCTTTATACTTACGTTATTGTATGATTTTGTTGAGAACTTAGGACATTTCCTAAGGTTTATTGGCATATTTCAGGTATCATATGATTTGGAGAAGATACAGAAGAAACCAAGTCAAAATGTGCAAAAATTGGGAAAAATGATTGTTGCCAGTTATTACTCTATGCGATCGCCAGAGATTATATGCGATCGCATAAGTCCAGGAACATGATACTATTTGATCGCGGATGGGTAGTGCAAACGTATAAGGGAAAGAGAGACTGGTCAGCAACTGGACAAATGGCATATACGAGCGCAAAGGGCTGTACGCGATCGCGTAACTGTGGGAAATAATTCAGTGCGAACGCGGGCCCTCTGTTGCGAACGCATAGGGTAGTTTTTGGGCAAATGTTGGGCAGTTTTGGAATTTGACGTTTTGATCCTCAAACCATTTTTATACACGACCTAGCAGATATTTTCAGGATCTTTGGCTATGTTTTGGCATATTTCAGTCTTGAAGACAAGAAAGAACATTTTTGGAAGCTAGGGTTTGCACACACACTTGGGTTTTGAAGATTTCAAGCTTGTGGTTAAGGATTTCAAGCTTGTGGTTAAGCTTGCAGAAGTTGCAAGACCAAAAAAATACAGCCACACAGGTGTTGGAATCCCGTGCACAACAAATCGGACGCTTGCTCCAAGAGAAGTGTTGTATTAGTAAAAATAGGCTTCACACGTGTACTAATTCAGATGACAAGGCAATCCATGTGGAGAAATAAAAACATGACAACTGGTCATGACTTTACAAAGAGGTACAAGACAAAAAGGAACGGAACAACATACCCACGAGGCAATTAGATATGGGAGACCCAATCTAATTGAGTAGATGAAGAGACACGGTCAGAATGAACCAAGGCGGGATAAAGGGCAGATTCTATCTTCAATACATGAGCCAGACGTTACATAATATTCACGCAACAATTACGATTTACTACTGTAACGTTACATTAATGACATTATTAGTCATTAATACTCAATCATTAAGAAGAGTAGACGTTATATTAAGAAATTCCCTATAAAAGGGAGTAAAATATGACTTGTAAGGACACGTTCGAACTACTATTGAAATACACTTACTTTTACGCATTCTTGCGGCTTTCACTTTACAAGTCTGATTATAATTATTAGCATATTTTCTTGGTTATCAGAAGCCCGAGTACTTCTTAAAATAGCTTTGGCAGAGAATCTAATTCTTTGGTTAAACAAATTGGTTCCGTTACCGGGAATCTGATAATCTTGGTTTTTTCTCAAACAACCTTTCACGAATCATGTTAAACGCCAACGATAATAACCAGCAGGCGACTGGGCTCCAGTCCTATCACCTCAGGGATCCCCACGAGGTTCAAGGGACCATTCTCCAGGGAGATCTATAATTCAAAATGATGATCAAACTGGAATTGAGAAAACATGGGAACGAGATCCTGTGAAGCAAATGGTTAGCGAATATGTGAATGAAGCTCTTCAAGCTTTTATGAGAGGGCTGCCAGCTGTATCACCTACGCCTTTTCCAAATAACACCGCAACTGTGGAAAACCCACAATCCAGACTAGCAAATTCAGGAAGTGGAGGCCCTCCAAATGAACCTCTCCAAGGAAGACCAGATATGTCTAATAATTCAGATTTACAATCTTTACTACTAAACTTGCAGAAACAGGTGAAGGAACAAAATGATCGAATCGAACAAATTCTTGTCTTACCACCTGTCGTCAAGGGTATTTCCTTGGAAGCCAAGTGCAGCACCATTGCCTATTCCCAAGAAATTCAAAATGCCCAACATACCAAAATACGATGGAACAACCGACCCACGCGATCAAGTTACTACTTTCACTACAGGAGTAAAAGGCAATGACTTGACTAAGAAAGAAATTGAATCAGTGTTAGTCAAGACGTTTGGAGAAACCCTCACCAAAGGAGTGCTAACATGGTATTCTCTTTTACCCGAAAACTCTATTGACTCTTTTGCTGAGCTTTAAGATTCCTTTATAAAAGCACATTCCGGTGCACAAAAAGTAGAAAAAAGAATGGAAGACATATTCAAAATAAAACAAGGAGACACGGAGTTTCTCCGTGAGTTTGTAGACAGGTTTCAACGAGAAAGAATGTTGCTGCCAAGAGTGCCTGAAAACTGGGCAGCAATGGCATTTGCAAGTATTTTAAATGACAGAAGCTACGAGAAGACTCAAAGAAAGCTTGAGAGAGTTCCCAGCCATGACATGGAACGATGTCTATAACAGGTACAACACCAAATTACGAATAGAAGAAGATACCATTGCACAATCAAAAGCAGAGGACATGACCAATTCTAGACGCTCCGAGCCAGAAAGGAGAACTGGTAAAAATAGGTACAATCCATATACAGGACCTTCGAGACGATAAACTCATTCCAAATTTGAAAACACGCGGTCAGATTACAGACCCTCAAATAGAGATACGATCTCATCCTCATCAAAATACAGAAAGGATCGAGATAAACGAAATAGAGGTAATGCAAGAATTGGAGACTACAATTTCAATGTAAGTACTTCTGAATTAATTACAGTATTAAGAAATATGGGCGATAAAGTTCGATGGCCCAAAGGAAATGAGATCGAATCCAAGCAGAAGGAATCTAGACTTCTGGTGTGAATTTCATAACGATCATGGGCACAAAACGTCAAATTGCAGGTTATTGCAAGGTGGGGTTGAATAGTTATTAAAATAAGGCTATCTAACAAAACTGTTTAGTGAAAGAGCTAAACATGAATATATGAAGAACAGGAAAGAGCCCCCAAAGCCACCATCTCCTAAAAGAATGGTAAATGTGATACACGAAGGAGAAGAGGTGAATGGTGTAATTTGCAAAAGAAAAACCAAGTTCATAATAACCCACGGGAAGCGAACTCGTAAAACTTTGGAGGATGACAATATATCATTCGACGAAGCAGATGCCGAAGGATTATTGCTCCCACACAACGACACACTGGTAATATCTCTACTTATACATGAAACTAACATAAAATGAATGTTAATTGATCCAGGTAGCTCGGTCAATATAATTTTGTTGAGGGTTGTTGAAGAGATGCTAATGGGGAATCGTGTAATTCCAAAAGCATGTTCCTTGTCCGGGTTCGACAATTCTACTATCATAACGAAAGGAGAAATTGAGCTTAATACCTATGCAGAAGGTGTCATCAAAGATACCAAATTCCAAGTCATCGACACTGACACGACTTACAACGTAATCATGGGGAGACCATGGATCCATGATATGGAAGCGGTACCATCTACCCTACATCAGGTAATTAAATTCCCTTCCAAATGGGGAATTTAACAGATTCGAGATGATCAGCAGACCTCATGGAACATTAACTCAATGGTATACTCCAACAAAAAAGAGGTAGCGAAGAAACAACTCAAACGGACACAGAAGAAAACAACAAAGAGAAAGTGAATCAAATCACCACAAATGTTGCATCAAGACATACGGATATGGATTTCATACCTGATGTCATTCAGGAACCAGAAGAGAACGAACATATCAGACAACTACTGAAGAACTCAAAGCTGTTCCACTGTTCGAGCAGGAGCCTGAGCAAAAAGTTTGTATAGGCACAAGGCTAAGCCCCACCAGAAGAGGTAAGTTAATTGAATATTTAAAAGCTAACGCAGATTGTTTTGCTTGGTCCCATTCAGATATGATAGGTATACCCCTAGAAGTGGTGACTCATAAATTAAATGAAGACCCAACCTTTGTTCCTGTCAAGCAAAAGAAAAGAAAGCAGGGACCATTCAAGAACCAGGTGATCGATGAAGAGGTATAGAAACTCTTGAAAATCGATGCAATACGTGAGGTAAAATATCCTAATTGGTTAGCTAATACCGTAGTGGTACCTAAAAAGAATGGTAAATGGAGAGTATGCATAGATTATACAGATTTGAATAAAGCATTCCCAAAAGACTCATTTCCATTACCGCACATAGATCAAATGATTGATGCCACTGCAGTTCATGAATTATTAATCTTTTTAGATGCGTATTCTGGTTATAATCAGATAAAAATGGATCCCTCAGATGAGGAAAAAACTTCCTTTATTACAAACAGGGAGACTTATTGTTACAAAGTC
Organism: Nicotiana undulata; assembly: GCA_005239495.1. Classification (NCBI taxonomy): domain Eukaryota; kingdom Viridiplantae; phylum Streptophyta; class Magnoliopsida; order Solanales; family Solanaceae; genus Nicotiana; species Nicotiana undulata. The sequence continues at coordinate 20,134 of ML281533.1, forward strand.
ATTCCTTTTGTCCTGAAAAATGCTGGAACCACGTGTCAAAGGCTAGTGACCAAGATGTTCCAGAAACATCTGGGGAAAACAATGGAAGTGTATATTGATGACATGCTGGTGAAATCAACACAAGCAGAAGATCATTTCCAGCATCTTTCAACTACTTTCGAAATCCTCCGCCTGTATAACATGAAACTAAATCCAGAAAAATGTGCCTTTGGCGTCGAGTCAGGTAAATTTTTGGGTTTCCTTGTATCAAATAGAGGCATTGAAGTAAATCCTGCTCAAATTAAAGCTATTGAAGAAATACCTGATATACTTACGAGTAAAAAATAAGTTCAAAGATAACATGTAGGATTGCAGCCTTGGGAAGATTCATTTCCAGATAGAGATGAGTTTTAAATTCTTCTCAGTTCTAAAAAATCAAAATCAGTTCGAATGGAATGACGAATGCCAACAAGCTCTCAAAGATCTGAAGGCCTATCTATCAAATCCCCGCTGCTGTCTAAACCAAAGGAGGGGGAGAGGCTATATGTCTATCTTGCCGTTGCAGAAATTGCCGTAAGTGCACAATTGGTAAGAGAAGACAAAGGTAAGCAATCTCCTATTTATTACGTAAGTAAAACTTTATTAGATGCTGAAACTAGATACCCTCATCTAGAAAAATTAGCCTTGGCCCTAATTATGGCTGCTAGAAAGCTAAGATCGTACTTTTAGTGTCACCCAATTACTGTCGTAACTTCATATCAACTGAGAAATATTTTGCATAAACAAGAACTATCAGGAAGATTAGCTAAATGGGCAATAGAATTAAGCGAGCATGACATAATCTATCAGCCTAGGATTGCAATAAAGTCTCAGATTTTAGCTAATTTTGTCGCTGATTTTAGTACTAGCATAATCCCTAAAGTGGAAAAAGAGTTGCAAATCTTCAATGGGGCTAATCTAGGAATGTGGACCCAATTCACTGACGGCTCTTCTAATGTAAAAGGAGCCAGTTTGGGAATTATCTTAATATACCTACGGGTGAAAAGATAAGACAAGCTATTAAGTGTTATCCTATAACTAACAATGAAACAGAGTACGAAGCTGTCATTGCAGGACTTGAATTAGCACGAGAACTCTCAATTGAGCAGATCGTGATTAAAAGTGACTCTCAACTAGTTGTAAATCAGATGCAGGGGACTTATACTGCTAGAGAGGTTCGAAAGCAACAATATCTGGAAAAGGCACGAGACCTAGTAAGACAATTCCAGTCATGAAAGATTATGCAAATACCCATGGAAGAAAATGCAGAAGCGGATGCATTGGCTAATCTCGCAGCAGTTACTGACGTAACGAATAAAAATAATGCTATTGTGATACACTTATTTCATTCAGCAATCAACCAGGATAAAAATGAGGTAACATTTAATAATTTAACTTGGGATTGGAGAAACAAAATTTTAATTTTTTTCCAGAATGGTACCGTGCCTGAAGATAAAAAATAAGCTCAAGAACTTCGCCGAAGAGCAGCACGGTACTGCCTAGTTCGTGATACTTTATACCGCAAAATGTTTGGAGGTCCCCTAGCAAAGTGCCTTGGACCCAATCAAAAAGAGTACATAATGAAAGAAGTACACGAAGGACATTGTGGAAACCATGCGGGAGCAAGGTCCTTAGTCAAAACCCTGATCAAAGTAGGGTGTTATTGGCCTAAAATGGAAGAAGACGCTGAGAATTTTGTAGCTAAGTGCGACAAATGCCAACGATATGCTAACAATATGCATTGACCATTATAATTACTCCACCCAGTCGTGTCACCTTGGCCATTCATGAAATGGGGAATGGATATAGTAGGACCTCTTCCCCCACCCAATCAAATATATGGTTTTTGCTTGTATTAACATATTATTTCTCAAAATGGGTGGAGGCAGATGCTTTTAAACAGGTGCAAGAAAAAGAAGTGAAAAGCTTTATATGGTGACACATAATATGCTGTTTTGGTGTACTAAAGGAAATCGTATGTGACAATGGACCACAATTCATAGGCTCACAAATAACAGAATTCTTCCAAAGCTGGCAAATCAAACGAATCACTTCGTCACCATATCACCCCGTGGCTAATGGGCAAGCCGAGTCAACGAACAAAATCATTGTCAACAATTTGAAGAAGCGATTGGAAAAAGCTAAGGGAAATTGGCTTGAAGAGCTACCGACAGTATTATGGGCTTACAGAACTACTGCAAAAATAGCCACAGAGAAACTCCATTCGCGCTTGTTTATGGTTTAGAAGCTTTAATACCAGTGGAAATTGGCGAATCAAGCATGAGATTTACTACAACAATAGAAGAAACAAACAATGACGAGTTGAGAACAAATTTGGATTTACTCGAGCAAAGGAGAGAAACTGCATTAATACGTATGGCAGCTCAAAAACAAATTATAGAGCGATATTACAACAGAAAATCTCACCTTAGATACTTCAAAATTGGGGACTTCGTCCTTAAAAAAATCTTCCAATCAATAAAGGAAGTTGGTGCAGGAAAACTAAATCCAAATTGGGAAGGACCCTACAAAGTCCGTGGCATTGCTGAAAAAGGCGCTTATGAGTTGGACACTATGGATGACAGAATTTACCAACAAGTTGGAATGCTGTTCATTTGAAGAAGTATTACTTCTAAGGAAAAGGAACACCCACGGTCGGGTATCATTACGTTCGATTTCATTTTAGTACAGTTAAAATTATACTAACCATTTTAGATGATAGGCAAAAAGCTAACCTATCACCAGATGATGATATTAGACCTGCATAGACACGAGGAAGTAACTGAATTCCCGGTATAGGGTTACAACTTTCTGATGGACGTTTTAAAGGGTTAAGCTCATCATCTAAACTATATACCTTCGAGTCCCATATGTTTTTCCTTTTCAAGAAAAGGACCACAAGGAAGGAATAGTCAAGTGCTCGAGATTTCATTCTTCAAAGCTCAAACACTTGGGGGACTATACAGTATGGAAGGCAAAGAAGAATCAAAGAAGACTATCAAAAAAGTCAAAAGCTCAAGCCTGAAGATCCATTTTTCCCAACAAGTCAAGCATTATGAGAAAAATTAAAGAGCCAAAGACAAACACACAAAGCCTGATTCGGAAACCTACAAAAAATATTTTCGTGAATGTAAACGAATGTTTAGGTTAAAGGCTGAATGATAGTTATGGGTAAAGATTCATACCCTTGTATTTATTCAAAAAACTATTGTAAATAAAAACAATTACAGGTAAAGATTCATACCCTTGTATTTATTCAAAAAACTATTGTAAAAGAAAATAATTATGGGTAAAAATTCATACCCTCTTATTTATAAAAAATCTATTGTAAGAAAAACAGTTACGAAAGAGTTGTAGACGATACTCAAACACATGTAAAATGTTGTGAAAGTTCGAATATTACAAAGACTTTCCTCAAAAACATTGTTAAAAAAAACATGTGAATTCCTATCTCTCTTTTGTATTTTTACACCATTATAAAGTTGAGACGTCTTCTTCATTAAGTGTCGTTCATAAAAGGGCCCTCTTTTATAAATCGTGCTTATTTCGAAAAGGCACGAAAAATCAAAGCATTTTTCAATGCAAAGTAAAAAACTAAGAGTAAAACGAAAATCCTAACAAAAAGCATGCAAAGATTTAAGAGTAAAATAAAAACTCGAGAAATCATAAGTCATGCTAATATTAATATTAATATTATGGCAAAAAACTAAGTATTAACTTAGTCTAAATCCGGATTTGTTTATACAAAGGTTGCCCCTAAGTTTTCAGTTGGGAACTTACAAGAACCAAACTTTACCCCCAATAGGACCGGGGGTAACCACCAATTGTTCCAAATAAAAATAAAAGAGGACAAGATTCCATAAACTCTTTCACTAGACGGGGGGGGGGGGGGGGGGGGGGGAGATTTTCTTCGTGGCCGGGGGGGGGGGAGGAGATTATCTTCGTCGGCAGGAGGAGCGGCTTGAGATGGCGAGGCTTGTGTAACAGCTTCATCGGGGACCTCAACTTCAGGTGATGAGAAATTATGACAATACCGAGACTTTTCAATCGTCTCTTTAGTCTTAGCAATTTTAGTTTCCAAGTCAAAATTTTCTTGGCCCATTTTTGTCAATATGTCAAGTCGGGCATTCAGATAAGCCCAACTAACATCAACAACTGCTTTTTCCTCAAGAGCCTCGTAGTCTTTCTCCCACTGTTCAACATAGTCTCTTAGCTCATCTCTCTCAGCCACGGCAACATCATGAGAAGCATGTAAAGGTGCAAGGGATCTTTCCAGAAATTGGACCTTGTGTGAAGATTTACGGAGGTCTTCTTGGGTCTGGGTAAGCAATTGCACGAGTTCACCAGAGTAAGCCTCCTTTTGATACAACAAAGCCTTCAGGATCCTTATCTTATCAGTGGCATGAGAAAGCTGCTCCGCAAAGGAAGACTCCAAGATGCTTTTATCCTTACCTGCCTGGTTTAATGATGTAACAACCTGGTCGGTCGTCCCGTAGAATTTGCACCGTTATTCCTGTTTCTGCCTTGTTATGCATTGTTTAGTTGTTTATGATGTGTTGGAGTCGGGTGGTTCGAGTTCGGAGTGGTTGTAATGACAATTTAGACACTTAGTCTCTAAAGATAGCCTTATAGTTGGAAAAGTCAACCAGGAGTTGACTTATTGCTAAATGACCCCAGAATGCGGATTTTATGGCTCAGACAACTTCGTTAGGTGATTTGGGACTTAGGAGTATGTTCGGAATGTCCTTGTGATGTCCGATGTAGAATTAGGCTTGAATTGGCGAAAGTTAATTTTTGGCGATTTCCGGTTGGCAGTGGAAAATAGGCTATCAGAGTCGGAATGGAATTCCGACAGTTGGAACAGGTTCTTAATGTCATTTTGGATATGTCTGCAAAATTTTAGATCAATCGGAGTTGTTTTGGGTAGTTTTGGCATTGTTGGTGGAATTTAGTAATTTCAATGTTCATAGGCTTGAATTCAATGGGTTTTTGGAGTTTTGATGTTGTTTTTGGTGTTTTAATGATCATTTAGGACGTGTTGGTTTATTTGGTTGAGGTCCCAAAGGTCTCGGGTGTGTTTCGGGTGGTTAACGGACCAACTTTTGGCCTTGGAAGATGGCAGATTTCTGGTGTTTCTTGGTTCTGGTTTCCTCTTTTGCGATCGCGAGGGGTATCCTGTGATAGCGTGGGCTTAGCTGAGTGGGGGGTCGAATTTTTTATCCGCGATCACATTAAAGTGTTCGCGATCGCATAAGTATGGGAGGTTGTTCTCCGCGATCGCTTGGTCAGGTTCGCGATCGCGTGGGTTGAGAAGAGTGTGTAGTGTGATCGCGTGGAGAAGTCTGCGATCGTGTAAGGTGAAGGGCACGTGAGGCTAGGGGTCCAGTAGTTCTTCGCGATCGCGTAGTGGTGGATGCGATCGCAGTAGGCTGTGGGGTAGAGGTTCGCGATCGCATAAGTATGGGAGGTTGTTCTCCGCGATCGCTTGGGCAGGTTCGCGATCGCGTGGGTTGAGAAGAGTGTGTAGTGTGATCGCGTGGAGAAGTCTGCGATCGTGTAAGGTGAAGGGCACGTGAGGCTAGGGGTCCAGTAGTTCTTCGCGATCGCGTAGTGGTGGATGCGATCGCAGTAGGCTGTGGGGTAGAGGTTCGCGATCGCATAGAGTATTCCGTGATCGCATAGGGTCTCTGAGGAGCCGTTGGATTTTGCTCTCCGCGATCGCGACTGGATGTCCGCGATCGCATAGAAGGAATCACTGGGTAGAAAACTTTAAGTTAAAAAACGAGGGTTTTTAGCCATTTTTCAAAACTCCATTAGAGAGCTCGGGAGAAGGGAGATTTTTGGAGAGATTTTCAGTGGGAGTCTTGTGGTAAGTGTTCCTTAATCACTTTTGGTCTAATTTCACGAATTAGTATTGATTATTACCATGTAATTTGTGGAATCAAAGTAGAAATTGGGGAAAAAGGGGAAGAAAAGTTGGGAAATTCTTTTGATGATTTGGAGGGGTATTTGTGGTTGGATTTTGGTAAATTTGATATGGGCAGACTCGAGGCAAAGGCACTGCGGAGTAGTGTTTTAGCCGGTTTTGAGGTAAGTAACGCTTCCAAACTTGGAACTGAGGGTTCGAAACCCCAAACTGTCTGATATTTGATGTTAATTAAGGTGACGCACTTGCCAAGTGGCGGGCATGCGAGCGTACACCGGGTATTTGTAGCCTGGCTCATCCCACAGCACTGCCTAATGGTTATCTCTGGTTGATATTGGTGCTGTGAAGTTTGTGTTTACCTTGAACACAGTAGAATCATGCTAAGTATAATTTACTTAATAAATGGTTTAGGATTAGTTACAATAGGTGGCTGGCCTGGTTTCACGACAGGCGTCATCACGACTCCGAAATTGGGTCGTGACAAGTTGGTATCAGAGCTCTAGGTTGCATAGGCCTTACCAGTCATGAGCAGGTTTAGTAGAGTCTTGCGGATCGGTACGGAGATGTCTGTACTTATCTTCGAGAGGCTACAGAACCCTTAGGAAACATTCCACATTCTTGAATTCTTTTCGTGAGAATCCATTTGATTCATCAAAAAGCGTAACTCTTTGAATTCCTTTCATGTATTCGAATGCGCATGCGAGCGCTTGGTATCAGTTGTGCGTCGGCGGCTGGTGATTTCCATGGGTGAGATATGATTTTTAACATGTTAATAATGGGTCATTCGGAAGGACTTGGGGCCGGATTTTTGTCTGTGGCTTGAGTCCGAGATTTTAGTTGTGTAAGCACATGTGTTTGGGGACTTATATGTTCGTTTGTGTCCTTATTGATGGAACCTTGTTACTAGATGACTACGTGGTGAGTGTGGGTGATAGTTAGATGTATTTAGGTTGTGTGATTGTGACAAGAATGGAGTAGTGGGAGATGTGGAAAGAACCATTGATTATTCGGCTTCTGTATTGAGTTGGAATATGGCTTCGAGTTATGAGTATTGAAGGACCTCTCGTATAGTTTAGTTGTGGAGTGAAGTGGGTTTTCCTGTTATGTTCTGAGTTCCTGTGATGTCTTTTGAGCTGACCAATGCCCCAACAACGTTCAGGTAATTGATTGACGGTGCATGCACCCGTGTTATAACTCCTTGGTTATAGTATTCATGGATGACATCCCGGCATACTCGCGTATCAAGGGTAGCATACTCAGCATTTGATTATGGTATTACAAGGATATAGGGAGGAGAAGCCTTGTGCGAAGTTCTCCAAGTGTGAATTTTTGGCTCAGTTCAATAGGATTCTTGGGACACGTGGTGTCCAGTGAAGGTATCCATGTGGTCAGACGAGTGTGAGTAGAGCTTCCAGAAGCTCAAGATTTCCCTGACCACGGCCCCGGTGTTAGTGTTGCCATCAGCTTCAGGTTCTTATACCGCTAAATGGGATGTCTCGAGGGCAGGCAGTGGTTATGTTCTAATGTAGGAAGGTATAGTGATTGCGT
>ML281534.1:0-28606 GCA_005239495.1 Nicotiana undulata
TGCAAGTATATTACAAGACAATCACCATCATTGGTTGTAATGGGATGATGATCTTAGTCAGGAAGAAGGATTTCAATGTTTAGTTAACTTTGCAGTTGGTTAGGAATTTCTACACATTTCCTCCGCTGTGGTGGTATCGTCAGCGTTATAGCAAAATGTATGAATGTAACTTATAAGGTGCTTTGAGAGCATCAAAGTCGCAGAATTTTGGCTATTAAGATCCAGGGAGCGTCATTGTGGTCAGATAATGGATCAGGCGGTGTATGGTGCTGATTCAGCAAGGGCNGTTCGGAGCTTATTGTATGAATAAAGGAGGACATCTTCAGATTTGATCAAGCTTATGTGCTCAACCGAGTTGTGGTAGCACGACAGGTGCACGAGGTGTTAAACAGTGATTCCAAGTAATTCTGAGGGCAATTCCTGGCACGTTCGAGGACGACGTCTGTTTAAGTGGGGGAGAATGTAACGACCTGACCGGTCGTTTTGAGATCCAGCGCGTCATTCAGCAGTTGGGAGTCACGAACAGCTTCATTTAAGGTATATTGACTTGTGCATATGGTCGGAATTGAAATTCAGGAAGATCAAAGTTGAATTTAAAGGAAAACTCTCATTTTAGAAGTCTTAAGTTGAAGAAATCGAGTAAGGCTGGGATTTTGAGTAAACGACCTCGGAATCGGGATCCGAAGGTTCCAGCATGTTCGTATGATGATTTCGGACTTGGGCGTATGTCCGGAATGGGTTTTGGATAACCCGAGAGCAGTTCAACATATATTATGGAAAGTCAGTATTTTAAGGAAATTTCCTACGTTTGACTTGAAGTACATTTCAATGATACTGATGTCCGTTTGGGATTCCGAGTCTGGGAATAGCTCCGTATGGTGATTCTGGAGTTGGGAGTGCGATCGGAAGTGAATTCGGATATCCGGAAGTCAATTTAAGGTCATTTGGCTAAAGACAGAAAACTGAAGGTTTTTGAAGAATTCGACCGGAAATGGAAATTTTGATATCGGGGTCGGAATGCGATTCCGGTAGTTGGAGAAGGTCCGTAATGTCGAATATGACTTGCCTGAAAAATGTGAGGTCAATCGGACGTGGTTTGATAGGTTTCGGCATCAAATGTGGAAGTTGGAATTTTCAAAGTTCATAAAGTTATATTTTAGTGAGATTTGTGATTTTGGAATTGTTCGATGTGATTTGAAGATTCAAAAAAGTTCGTGGGATGTTGTGGGACTGAGTCGTGCGATTGGACGGGGTCCCGGAGGTCTCGGGTGTGTTTCGGGGTGGTTTCAAACCATTTTTCTCTACTTTGTTGATGCTGTCATCTGATGTTTCTGGTGTGCTGTGCGATCGCATCCCTTGTAGTGCGATCGCGGAGGAGAAAATGGGAGGGGTGCTTTTTGGTCTGTGCGTTCGCGGCCTCAGTGGTGCGATCGCAGAGAAGGATTTGGAGGGAGCTGGAAAAAGGCATGTGCAATCGCAGGCAAGCTTGTGCGATCGCATAGAAGAAATGCTCTGCTGCACTGACTCGACTTAGGAGGCTCATATCTCACAAGCTATAAGGCATTTTGAGGTGATGTAAAAATGAAAGTTGTAGCCCTTTATGTCTAGTTTCTAGAAATGTAAACCATTTATCATTTGGATTTGTATAAACAACTATATGTCTGTTACACTACAGGGTGTCCGGTAAGATAAAGAAGAAATTTGTGTTGCACAGGGATGGCTTTTGAAGCTTATATCTAGAAATATATAAGGATTTGTGAGATGACAAACATATGAAATTGAAGTCTAGATTTCAGAACATTAAACCATTTGTCATTTGGAGTTTTTTGCAAAAGGTTATGACTATTCTATTAGAGGCTATCCGGAGGCTGGGCATTTGTTCTCCGCGATCACGAAGCTCTTTCCGCGATCGCAAAGAGAAAATTTTGGGCTGGAAAATTGTACTCCGCGATCGCAAAGCATTTTCCGCGATCGCACTGAGTAAATACCTGGGCAGAATGTTTAAAAAAACGGGATTATGGCCATTTCATCAATTCCTTCACTTGGTTAGGACGATTTTGGAGGATTTCAAAGGGTGATTTTCATCAAGCATTAAGAGGTAAGTGATTACTTCTCATTTCCAAGTTAATTCAAGGTTTATACATGGGATTAAACATGCAAAATTTGTGGAAAAATTAGTATTTTGAAGAAACCTAGAAATTTGGATTTTAGCCACGAGTTGAGCATGAATAATTGAGTAAAATGTGTAATTGAATTAGTAAATCTTCGGGTAGAGATTTTCTTCAAGAAATTTTGAGGTCCGGGCACGTGGGTCCGAGGGCATTTTGGTCATTTCATTGAGCCAGACTAAGGAACTTTGTAATTTTAATTAGTTATGATCTATTGAGTATATTTTCATTGAATTATCGTTATTTGGATAGTTTGGGAGCGTGCGCGTCCATTTTTAGTCGTCGTAGAGGCTTGGAAGTCGGTGATGAATCTTCGGAGCAAGGTGAGTCTCCTTTCTAACCTTGTAAGAGGGAATTTTCCCTTTAGGTGTTCTACATGCTATATGCAATTGTTTGTTGGGGCTACGTATGTACCAAGTGATGAGAGTCTGTACGTAGCGGCTACTATTGTTATGTCCGGGTAGTTAGGCCCCACATCATGCCCTGTATACTTCTTGTAATGAATTATATGTATGTTATAATATCATGTTATGTGGTTTTGTTTCTCTGAGATTTATGGATTTTAAAATAATATGGAAGGAAAATTGTTTTCACGGAAAATATTATGAAATGAGTTGACTTACGGGAAGTAATATGAAAGAAATTATTTAAGGAAAGTATTATGAAAGGAAAAGAAATGACTTATAAGTTTTGTACCCATGTAAGATATTATTGTTTTCCCGAGCTTTCATTTACTTAAATAATGGGAAAGGATTGTGGTGAAATGAACTTTACATTTTGTGTGCGCATGTTGTCGCTTCGTAATTTACATCCCGCGAGCGATATGTAACTTCCTTCACTCTTATGGGAGCGGGCCGTACGCCACGGCNACGGATTTATAGTGCACTCTTGGTACGAGACGGTCGATCCCCGGCAGTGCACAGGGAACTAATTAAGAATGCACTCTTGGTACGGGCCGGTCGATCCCCGGCAGTGCATGGACGCAGTTATGCTATGATATGATTACATTGATAGACGCACTCTTGGTACGGGCCGGTCGATCCCCGGCAGTGCGTAGGAATGATTATTGGTAAGCATGCACTCTTGGTACAGGCCGGTCGATCCCCGACAGTGCATAGCTGTTCTTGCTATGATTACACTGTAAGCATGCACTCTTGGTACGGGCCGGTCGATCCCGGGCAGTGCATATTTATTCTTCTTTATGACTCCGGCCGGTTGTCTTACTCCTGTGTGCGCATGATTGTTTGGTACCGTTTTCCTGATTTTTGATTTGACAGATATTTGGGGAAAAGAGACAGGTGAGTTGTTACTGCTTTCAATATTTACTTGGAAACTCTGTATTCTCTTCACAATTGTGGCGCACTTTTTACATGTCTACTGCTCTCCTTATATCATGTTTTATACTATTACTGTTGGACCTTAGTGAGTATCGAGTCGACCTCTTGTCACTACTTCTTCGATATTAGAGGGGATACTCACTGGGTACATATATATGTATATGTACTCATGCTACACTTTCTGTGCATTTTGTTGCACAGGTACCCTCATTGTGCAGTGATTGATTCAGAGACTTACTCAGGTTGCATTGTTCCGTGGCATTCCGCAGCTAGCAGAGTCTCCCTTCTATGTCCCTACGCTTTTGTCTTTATTACCTTTGACAAATTTAAATTCTCGGACAAGACTTGTATAATTGTATAAGTTCTTAGAAATTGCTCATGTACTTGTGTCACCGGGTTCTGGGAAAGTGTTGGTATTTCTTGTACTGCATTAAGTGGATTATCCGCCGTATTTAGTTTACGAGCATTTGCTTTATTATTTGATTATAAATGCAGAAAAAGACATGATTTTGAAAGTGTAAGCATGAAGTTGTTTGAACTGGTTCAGGGATTGGCTTGCCTGACAGTGTGTCCGGCGCCATCACAACCCATAAGTTTTGGGTCGTGACAAAATTGTTTTGGAATTTCATTGTTGTGGCATACTTACTTGCTTTCTTACTTCACCGGTATGCCTAACCTTTGCAACTTCATTCTCTATGCTTTGCTTGACTAACCTGTTTCAATTCCCAGCATGATTCTGTCTTTTATGTGACTATATGATCTCATTTAGTAACACCGTTAACTTAGGAATAAGTTAGTTCAAGTAATATGAATCCTCTCCTCAGTTAGTTTAAGGTTTAGTCTATTTCTTGTTCTAAACTTTGCAAGATACTATAAACATGTAATCATTTGGCTTGTCGCTTAACTTATATTTCATGTCTGTTCAACTCAAATGTTTCTGTCTAATTTATTTTGTGATTAAGGAATGACTGTTTTAAATACTAACATGAGTATTTAGCTTGATCAAATAGCAACCTGTTTGAACTATGTACTGAACATGAACTTTCTTTGCTTCTTGGTGCAGTTCTGCCTGCAACTCTGTGTTCTGAACTTTCTTTCTTCTAAATTGAACTATTTTAAAATCTGCCCCTTTTCCTTTATGTACTGGTTTTAAAACCCCTACTCCTAGCCCTTTAGGTTCTCAACCACTCCAGTGTGAACACTGTTGATACCCAATTTTTCTCAAATTATTTTTTCAAATTTGCATGTATACCTTCCAAATCACTCCTTACAGTAATTGATTTTTTCATAATTTTTCGTATTTTTTTTTAATCAAATTATTTTCATGTTTATTTAATATTTTATGTTCCACAATTATTCATAATTGTGCATAAATGATGTTATAAATAATTTCAAATCATTTTTTTCTTACTCAATATGTTATTTATATCCTATTTTATTCCCTTAGGATTTAATTATTTCACAAATTAGCCAATATTGGCATTATTTAGTTAATATCAGAAATTTTTGCAATAATAGCACAAATATGCATTTATGCCATATTTTAAATAAGTGACTAATAATTTTTTTATATTTTTTTACAGTAGCTAATTATCTTAATTTCATTTATTTGGTTTTAATTTCATTTTTTACAATTATTATTTATTTTAATTAATTAATTATCCTATTTAATTGGGTATTTAACATTTAGCCTATTTCTATTTAAATTCTAGCCAACATTCAACCCCAGCCCACCTGATCCTAACCAGCCCGACTACCCAGCCCAAATCCTAAGTTATACCCGGCCCAACCCCTCAATTTATCTGAGCCGTTGATAAAAATAGATCAACGACCTAGAATTTACTTACCTAATTTAACTCTAACCTAACCCCCCCCCCTTTCAGTCCCATTTTCCTTCGAGACGGTTCCTCTCTCTATCTCTCTATCTCTATCTATGACTCTCTAGAAGTCTCTTTGGCTTCGTCTTCTCCGATGCTTTCTGTTCGTCTTCTCTAGTGGATTCTCGCCGGAGACCTGGTTCTCCATCACCCCCTGGCCATCTACTTGCTTCTCACCGGCTCAGTTATACCCTGAGGTCTTTAGATGAACCTGGAGCGGTTCACTCACCTCCCATGGGCTTCATGCCACTTTCCGACCTCTCCCCGTCCATTTGAGTAAGTGTTATAGTCTTTCCGGCCTAAAACCGGTGCCATCTATGAGGTTTTCCCTCTCCTCTGGGTTCCACGAAACCATAACCCTCTATATTTTAGTTCTTCTTTTAAGATCTGCCTTATATCTACAATGTTATGAAACCTTTCTATATGTTTCGGGAAAATTCCATTTTTTTAAACAACTTCAAAAATTAGGGTTTCTTAACCCTGTTTTCAAAACAGTTCTTCTTTTGATTTTTAGCCATCTTTACTGTGTTCGAACGAGTATCTCACGCTTTTCTTGTTGTCTGAGCTGTTATGCTAAAACCCTAATTTTCTAGGATGTCCTTTATTACGTGACTATGTGTATTCGTTTCTTCTATTTGTGTGTTCTTTGTGATTCTTGTTTTAATTCGTTACTATGATTTTTAATCTTCTGATGTTCTATAAATGTTGCTTAGGGTTTCTTTGTTTTGTTCAATGACTATCGTTTAAACGTCTAATAAGTCTGACTATTTGCCTTACTGCTTATTCACATAATGATTTATACTAATTTTGTGTGAAATTCCCCACACCTGTGATGTTTTCCTTGGATAGATGATTTTGTGTATTTCCTTTGTAATTCTGTACTTATTTTTCAAAGTGTTTCTGTCACGACCCAGAATCCCAATCCAGGTCGTGATGGCGCCCAACGACGGGGTTAGGCAAGCCAACACAAATTACACTAAGTGTTACCCTTCCCATTTAATTAAACATGTCAACATTTACAAATTTTAAACAGTTTAAACATGATGATAGCTCGACATGGAAATAAAGCATAACATTACATGGCCAAAAATAAAGCGTATGCATGCCTGTACAACCCAAAACCCAAAATATATACATACACTACGCGTGTGCCAGGAACTAGTGTCACGAGTGTCATGTGCATACTAATGGAATATACAAAAGAAAGTAATATATATACAAATCCACAGTCTGGATGAAATAGACGGGGAAAATAACAAAAGTAAGGGAAAACTCCATGGTGCTGCTGGGAATCGTCAGAGGAAGCAGCTCACCATGATGTCAGGTCCACGAGCTCAGGATCTATCTCCGGTATATTAACCAGAAGCACCGGCCTCAGAACCTGTACAGGTAAGTACAAAAGTGCAACATGAGTACATATTAAATAAATATGTACCCAGTGAGTATCCCGCCTAAACTCGAAGAAGTAGTGACGAGAGGTCGACTCGATACTCACTAAGGTCCAACAGTAATAACATATGATAGAATATAACGAAATACAGTAGGCATGTCAGGAAATAAACAACAAGTACATATCAAAAGCAGAAATTCGAACAACTACTGAACTAAACAATAAAGCACTTTCAAAGGTAAGACCACCGAACGAAACAATAATCTCAAATTCTTAGATCCGCCGTGGCGTACGACCCACTTCCATAAGGTACCTTCTAAACTCGCCGTGGCGTACGACCCGATCCCATATGTATTTCAAGTATTTCTCAACACTGCCGTGGCGTACGNATAAGGTACCTTCTAAACTCGCCGTGGCGTACGACCCGATCCCATATGTATTTCAAGTATTTCTCAACACTGCTGTGGCGTACGGCCCGATCCCGTATATATCACAAATATTCCTCAACATTGCCGTGGCGTACGGCCCGATCCCATATATACTTCAATTTCTTTTCAACTCTGCCGTGGCGTACGGTCCTATCCCATATATATTTCAATTACTTTCCTCCATAACAAATTCCTTTCCTTTCAAGAACTATCCATAAAACCTCAGAGGAACAATACTATACAAAACATAATCTCATAGTACATATGGCGTCACAATGAATCATATAGAGCATTTCAAGGAAGCATATAAGGCATTATGAGGAAGCATATAAGGCATGTAAAGCATTACGAGGGAGCATACAAGGAAGGATGCGGGCCTAACTACCCGTACAAAACAATAATAGCCGCTATGTACGGACTCTCGTCACTTGGCGCGTACGTAGCCCCCAAACAATTTACACATAGAATATACACCACCTATGGGGACAATTCCCTCTTACAAGGTTAGAAAGGAGACTCACCTCGTGTCGAATCTACCCCTCGGACCGCAAGTGCGCCCGAAACTTCGAATTATACACCCGAGGACTCACTACTAGCCAAAAAGGTGTAAAATAATATCAATGCATGCATAATGTGGGAAATTATCTTAGTTATTTACTAAAATCGCTATTCTTGAAGAATTCCCAAATTCCAACCCCGGTCCCGCATGTTCAAATTCCATAATTCTCGAAGGGATCACTCACCCAAAGCCCAAGGATCATTAATGTTTGGTTTCTACTTGAATTCATGGCCTAAAATGGAAAATCACAAAACCCTCAAGAACCCTAAAATTACTACCTTATTCTATGATTTTTAGATAATTTAGTAGGGAATTTAACTAGGAATTAATGTTTGAAATTAATGCTAGATAGGGAATTAACTTACCTCAACTACTAGGTTGAAGGCCCTCTTGGAAGCTCCCAAATAACCCAAGGAAGCAGATGGAAAATGGAAGAAATGACTCAATCCCGTGTTTAAATGAAATATCACTGCCTGGCCTACAGGGATTCCGCACCTGCGGCTCGAGGACCGCACCTGCGAGCTGGGGCTCGCACCTGCGAAATTGGGCAAGAAGTGCTGGGGTCGCACCTGCGGAGCAGGAGACCGCACCTGCAGTTCCGCTCTTTCGGAAGAGGACCCGCACCTGCGGAACCTTCGCACCTGCGAGGCTGGGACCGCAGGAGCGGTCCCGCACCTGCGGTCACACCAGATCAGGTGCACCAACTGCATCTTCAACTGGTTTTTGGCCTCGTGTGGTGTCTGGGAGGCACCTGGGCCAACCCGAGCCCCCGTCCAACTATACCAACAAGTTCTAACTAATAATACGAACTCACTCAAACCTTCGGAACACCCAAAACAACGCTAAATCTAATAATCACCCCTCAAAACCCCTAGGATCAAACTTAAGGATTTCTAAGTTCTTGATTTCTATAACAACGCGCGCGGACCGACCTATACTACCCGGAACGACCCCAAATTTTGCAGACAAGTCATGAATGACATAACAGAACTATCCCCGATCTCGGAATTTCATTCGGACCTCGGGAACATAGAAATCACATTCCAAACCAAATTTCAAATTCTATGAAAACCCTCAAAACTTCATTAACTCTAAATATTCCCATTTTGATCCAAAACCCGTCAAATCAAGTCCGTTTCTTACCAAATTTCACAGATAACTTAAATAACACATATTGAACCTGTTCCGGGCTCCGAAACCATAATACTGGCCCGGCGGCATAGGTTTCACATCAAGGTTCATTTTTATAAGCCTTTATTATTTTTATAAAACAATTTTCTTTAAAAATTCATTTCTCGGACTTGGGTCCTCGGAATTCGATTCCGGGCATACGCCAAGTCCCATATTTTCCTACGGACCTCCCGGGACCGTCTTATCATGAATCCGGGTCCGTTTACAAAATATGTTGACCAAAGTCAACTTTATTCAACTAATTATCATAAATACAACTCTTTATCAAGTTTTCACATAAAGGCTTCTAGGCTACGCGCCCGGGCTGCACACACACATCGAGGTGAGATTAACGAAGGCTTTTGGGGCCTCGGAACACCGTCATAATTATCTTTACATAAGATGACCTTTCGGGTCATCAAAATCTCCCCCTCTAAAACAAACGTTCGTCCTCGAACGGACGTAGAATCGTACGTGAAGTGCGAATAGCTGTGGATACCTGCTCCGCATGTCCTCCTCGGACTCCCAAGTCGCCTTGTTGACTGGTTGGCCCCTCCACTGAACCTTTACGGCAGAAATTCTCTTAGACCTCAACTGGCGGTCCTGCCTATCAATAATAGCAACTGGCTCCTCCTCGAAGCCCAACTTCTCATCTAACTGAATAGTGTTGAAATCAATCACGTGAGAGAAATCGGCATGATATCTCCGGAGCATAGATACATGAAATACCGGATGAACTCCTGATAAGGCGGGAGGTAAAGCGAGCTCATAAGAAACCTCCCCGACTTGCCTCAACACCTCAAAAGGGCCTATAAACCTGGGGCTTAGCTTGCCCTTCTTCCCGAATCTCATAACGCCCTTCATCGGCGAAACCTTCAACATAACCTTATCTCCCTCCATAAATGCTGCATCACGCGCCCGCTAATCTGCGTAACTCTTCTGTCTGGACCGAGCTGTGCGAAGTCTTTCCTGAATAATCTTCACCCTATCCAAAACATCTCTCACCAGATCTGTGCCATATAACTTGGCCTCGCCAGGCTCAAACCACCAGATAGGAGAACGACATCGCCGGCCATATAAAGCCTCGAATGGAGTCATCTCGATGCTGGACTGATAACTCTTATTGTATGCAAACTTCGCCAAAGGCAAGAACTGGTCCCATTGACCGCCAAAGTCAATCACACAAGCCCTGAGCATATCCTCCAAAATCTGAACCGTACGCTCCGACTGACCATCAGTGTGAGGGTGAAATGCTGAGCTGAGATATATCTGAGTGCCTATCTCACTGTGCAATGCTCTCCAGAAGTGCGAGGTGAACTGAGGACCTCGATCTGAAATAATGGACACCAGCACACCGTGCAACCGGACTATCTCCCGAACATAAATCTGAGCCAGCCTCTCTGTAGTATAAGTAGTAGTCACAGGAATAAAATGCGCCGATTTGGTCAATCTATCCACAATGACCCAAACCGCGTCAACATTCCGCAACGTCCGAGGCAATCCAACCACAAAGTCCATGGTGATGCGCTCCCATTTCCACTCAGGAATGGGCATCTGCTGAAACAAGCCTCTAGGCCTCTGGTTCTCGCACTTGACCTGCTGAAAATTGAGACACCTAGCCACAAACTGTATTATATCTTTATTCATCCGCCTCCACCAGTAGTGCTGCTTCAAATCACAGTACATATTTGTCGCACCCGCATGAACAGAATACCGGGAACTGTGGTCCTCTTCTAAAATTCTCTTCCTCAGGCCATCAATATTAGGAACACATAAACGGCCCTGGAGCCTCAAGACACCATCCTCGTCCAAAGTAACCTCCTTGGTTCTGCCCCGGACCACCATATCCCGAAGCTCGGCAAGGCATGGATCATCAAACTGCCGAGCCTTAATCTCCCCCAACAATGAAGACTGAGCAACTACATTAGCAAAAACTCGACGAGGCTCCGAAAGGTCCAATCTCACAAGGCGTTGGCCAAGGACTGAATGTCCAAGGCTAAAGGTCTCTCCACCACAGCAATGTAGGCCAAGCTACCCATACTCGCTGCCCTCCTGCTCAAAGCATCTGCTATTACATTCGCCTTGCCCGGGTGATACAAAATAGTGAGATCATAGTCTTTTAACAACTCAATCCATCTCCGCTGCCTCAAATTAAGTTCCCTCTTCTTGAATAAGTGCTGCAAATTGCGGTGATCAGTGTAGACCTCACATGACACACCATACAAATAGTACCGCCAAATCTTCAAAGCATGAACAATCGCCGCCAACTCTAAGTCGTGCACCGGGTAATTCTTTTCATGAATCCTCAGCTGGCGCGAAGCATAAGCAATAACCCTGCCATCCTGCATCAACACACATCCCATCCCAACCCGACGCGTGAAGCGTCGCAATACACATTATACATCCCAGAACCGGAAGGCAATGACAGAACTGGTGTTGAGGTCAATGCTGACTTGAGTTTCTAAAAGCTCGCCTCACACTCGTCGAACCACTGCAACGGGGCATTCTTCTTAGTCAATCTGGTCAATGGAGCTGCAATAGAAGATAACTCCTCCACGAATCGGCGATAATATCCTGCTAGGCCCAAGAAACTTCTGATCTCTAAAGCTGAAGTAGGACGCGACCAACTCTGAACCACCTCAATCTTCTGAGGATCAACCTTGATACCTTCTCCGGATACCACATGCCCCAAAAATTCCACGGAATCTAACTAGAACTCGCACTTGGATAACTTAGCATACATCTTCTGTTCCCGCAAGTTCTGGAGCACAACTCTCAAATGCTGCTCATGCTCACCCAGGCTCTGCGAATAAATCAAGATGTCTTCAATGAAGACGATGATGAAGGAATCAATATACGTCCTGAATACCCTATTCATCAAGTCCATGAACGCTGCTGGGGCATTAGTTAAACCAAAGGACATCACCAAGAACTCACAATGGCTATATCTGGTACGAAATGCAGTCTTCGGAACATTTGAAGCCCGAATCTTCAACTGATGATAACCCGATCTCAAATCAACCTTGGAAAACACACGAGCACCCTACAACTGGTCAAATAAATCATCGATGCGTGGCAGAGGATACTTGTTCTTAATAGTGACCTTATTCAGCTGGCGGTAATCAATACGCATCCGCATAGACCCATCCTTCTTCTTCACAAATAGGACTGGAGCACCCCACGGTGACACACTCGGCCTGATGAACCCCTTAGCCAACAACTCCTCAAGTTGCTCTTTTAACTCTTTCATCTCCTTAGGAGCCATACGATATGAGGGAATGAAAATAGGCTGATTATCTGGAGCTAAATCAATACAGAAATCAATATCTCGATCTGGAGGCATGCTTGAAAGATCTGAAGGAAATACATCTGAAAACTCTCGCACCACCGGCACTGAATCAATGGTCGAAGACTCGGCGGTGGTGTCCCACACATAAGCAAGGTAAGCCAAACAACCCTTCTCGACCATGTGCCGAGCCTTCATGAAGGAAATGACCCGGCTGGGGGCACTAACTGAAGAACCTCTCCACTCTAACCTAGGCGACTCCGGCATGGCTAAAGTGACTGTCTTGGCATGGCAATCTAACACGGCATGATAAGGAGATAGCCAATCCATGCCTAGGATAACCTCAAAATCAATCATATCCAGTAGTAAAAGATCTGCTCTGGTATCAAAATTGTAGAAATGTATCACACAAGACCGGTAGACTCGGTCTACCACCACAGAACCGTCCACAGGAGTGGACACATATATAGGAGAACCCAAGGACTCACGAGGGATATCCAGAAAATGAGCAAATAGTACTGAAACATATGAATACGTGGATCCTGGATCAAATAGTACAGAAGCCTCTCTACCACATACTGAGATAATACATGTGATTACGGCGTCCGAGGCCACTGCATATGATCTGGCCGGAATGGCATAAAATCTGGCTGAGGCTCTGGAAGACTGAACTCCCCAGAGTGAACCGGAACTAACTGACCTCCTCCTGGCTGGCCTCCCTCTCTAGGACGACCCCTGCCGACTTGTCCTCCACCTCGAGGTGGCCGGACTGCTGGTGCTGAACTCCTCGGCTGATAACTCTGCTGCACTGCCTTGCCCCAATACCTGAGATAATACCTCCATGTATGACCCGGCTCCCCACACTCAAAACAACCTCCTGGTGCTACAGCCCGCTGCCCGAAAGAGGAACAACCCTGAATAGCCGGAGGGCGGTGTGAACCCTCTGGTAAGGCACTGAAATAGGAACTAGAGGATCTCTGATGACTGGAATAACTGTTGGGTGCACCCTGGATGGCTGGAGGACAATAGGAATGCTTTGGCATAGCGCCGAACTGAGGCCTCACTGAACCGCCTCGAGGGGGTAGTGGGGGTGCTGAATATGAAGGTCTGCTGGACTGACCACCCCCGAACTGACCCCTGCTCCTAGATGAAACATCCCTGAACTCTCCTGAGAACCTGACCCTCTTGTCCCGCTGACCCTGCTGACCCTGCTCCCTTCTCCTGAACCGATACTCCTCAATCCGTCGAGCTATCTCGACTACAAGCTGGTAGGGGGTATCCATCTCCACCTCTCGGGCCATAGAGGCCCTAATACCTGGATGCAAGCCTGCCACAAACCTCTGCACCCTCTCGGCATCAGTAGGCAATATCATAAGGGCATGGCGAGATAACTCGAAAAATCTAGCCTCATAATCAATCACTGACATCTGCCCCTGCTCTAGTCGCTCAAACTGACCCTGTAGCTCCTCCCTCTCAGAAGGTGGAATGTATCTGTCTAGAAATAGATGAGCGAACTAATCCCAAGTGACAGGAGGAGAATCTGCTGGCCTGCTGAGAATATATGACTGCCACCACCTGCGAGCTCCACCCTCTAACTGAAATGTGGTGAAATCCACTCCATGGGACTCCAAAATCCTCATGTTGTGCATTCTGTCCCTGCACCTATCAAGAAAATCCTGAGCATCCTCTCCCCGCTCACCCTCGAAGACTGGAGGGCAAAGTCGGGTCCATCTATCCAACATCTTCTGCTGGTCATCCTCTGCAACTGGCCTGGGCTCTGGGCTACTACTACGGGTTGAACCCCTCCCACGAGCGGTGTGCCCGGGGTATGACGTGTTGCTGCTACCTGACCTGTGGCCTGAGCGGTAGGGGTCTGGAATCCCCCTCCTGCCTGAGAAGTAGTAGGGTCGGCTTGAAATAAACCAGCCTGGGACATAGTGTCCATGAATCTCAGTATACGGCCCATGACCTCCTGGAAGCCTGGCCCTTTCATGAAATCCACTGGAGTAGGTGCTACTGGAGACACCTCATCCTGCTCCTTCATAATAGGGTCCTCTGGTGGTGCCACTGGTGTAGATCTGGGACGCCCTCATCCCCTACCTCAAGCAGGTTCTCTACCCCTGCCTGTACCCCGACCTCGGGCGGCGGGGGCAGCAACATCTCCTGGGCCAGAAGCATCAGATGCACGCGTCCTCACCATCTGTGAGAGAATAAAAGAATAAGTTTGAGTACATCATAGATTGCACGATAGGATATGAATACAGGTAAGTTTCCTAACACCCCATAGCCTCCTGAAGATTGGTACAGACGTCTTCACACCAATCTGCAAGACTCTACTGGGCCTGCCTGTGACTCGTGAGACTTACGTGAACCTATGGCTCTGATACCACATTTTCACGACCTAGAATCCCAATCCAGGTCGTGATGGCGCCCAACGACGGGGTTAGGAAAGCCAACACAAATTACACTAAGTGTTACCCTTCCCATGTAATTAAACAAGTCAACATTTACAAATTTTAAACAGTTTAAACATGATGATAGCTTGACATGGAAATAAAGCATAACACTACATGGCCAAAAATAAAGCGTATGCATGCCTGTACAACCCAAAACCGAAAATATATACATACACTACGCGTGTGCCAGGAACTTGTGTCACAAGTGTCATGGGCATACTAATGGAATAAACAAAGGAAAGTAATATATATACAAATCCACCGTCTGGATGAAATGATGGGGAAAATAACAAAAGTAAGGGAAAGCTCCATGGTGCTGCTGGGAGTCGTCAGAGGAAGCAGCTCACCGTGAAGTCAGGTCCACGAGCTCAGGATCTATCTCCGGTATAATAACCAGAAGCACCGGCCTCAGAACCTGTACAGTTAAGTACAGAAGTGCAGCATGAGTACATATTAAATAAATATGTACCCAGTGAGTATCCCGCCTAAACTCGAAGAAGTAATGACGAGAGGTCGACTCGATACTCACTATGGTCCAACAATAATAACATATGATAGAATATAACGAAATACAGTAGGCATGTCAGGAAATAAACAGGTGTTTCAAAACTACTTTTTTTCAAAACTCAATACTCTTTTAAACTACTAGCACCTATCACTACTCTTAGGCTTTAGGTTCAGCCCCCTTCGTGTGAGCACTGCCTTGGGGACCTTTGAGTACCCATTGAACTCTGACACACAAGGTTGGCACTCCACACTGCACTTACTCATCCCTGGCTAGGGTACCCGGGTGTGAGCACTGTCCAGGATACTCTGAGGTCCTTAGAGACTATGACACACTTGGGTTGAAAGGGTCATGACATATGGAAATATTGGATCTGGTACTTGGGCCTACTGTTAGGCTCCCTATAGTGTAACTTCTTGATTTTCTTATTCATTTGTGTAATTCATGCAATGCTGGTCTGTAATAATTCTGTGTAAAAAACAACTCCGGGGCTGGATAGTAAAAAGGGTGGGATTATGCATGCTTAGTATATTCTGGGTAGAAACCATGTTTAGGATTTACTTTTACCTCTATGTGCAATAGAAATCCTGCTTAAGACATATCTGCATTAGAAACCATGTGCTTAGGTATATATTCAAGTCATCATCTCATCACGTTCATGCTCACTTAGAGAATCATGTTAGACAGTCATGCTGATATACCTACTGCCTCATTTAAAGTCTTGTTCGAATAAACGGCTGTCTCAATGCTACTGCTTCTGCATGTGCATAACTCACATCTAGATATCCTATTTTTTTTAGGTTCCATTGTCAATATTTGCATTAGTCACCATGTTATCTTAGGATTTTACTTTCAGCATGCTTGTATTTAAAATCTTGTGTTAAGCACATTGTCGAGGACATCTAGAAATCATGTATTAGGTTCAATAATTTAGCGAAACCATGTCCCATTACCATTTGTGTAATAAGTAACCTCATTAAAAATATATTTCAATGATTGAAAACGTTTTTCTGCATTTAAAACAAAATCTGTTGCATACTTAACATCGTGTCTGCATTCTAGATATCATGCCTATAAGACTTGCATCCATACGTGATCACATAATCACCTGTTCACTAAAACCAATTATAAAAGATGTGCATTCCTCCTATTTCTTCAAATAGAAATTAGAATATTCCAGACGCCTAGGCAAACCTTAGGCACCAATATTTATTAAAACTAGAACTATTTCTGTACACTACTTGTTATAATGGTCTAAAATTGGTCATACACCTCTTCGAAAATGAGACTGTTCTGTTACTGTACTCACACCTAGAAATCATGCCTTAGGTTCTGAAACTTGAGACCCTTTGTGTGCTTGAGTCGTGCTATTTATGTGCCCAATTTGGGGAGGGGTATGTGAGCCATGTACTTGTTTATGTGCATTCCCATATTTGTATGTCCTAACTGTTTTTTCACTTGTCGCTTAGAATTTTACCCTTTAAACCTAGGAGTCAGCCTAGTACTCGCCTTGTAGGAATAATCGTCCTAAATACCCTCCAGGACTTATAGGATGGGACGGGTAATAGCACGCAATAAGCTTCGCGACCAACACACGCGCTTTAAATACCTTAGCGGGGTGGGAAGGGTAGAATACAGATATGATGACCGGTGCGCTAATACCACGTGTAGCTCTGACTATCGGGTATTGTATTGATGTGATCCGTATTACTTCAAACCTAGGATATTTTTTAATATATTACTTTAGTCTTTCCCTTTCTCATAAATGTCTCCCATACTTGTTTGAAATTCCCTCTTACGTGAGCCTTGTTTGTTATTTGTTTATCGTCCAAATTCATGAAACTATTTGGCTGGGACCCACAGTTATGGATCCTAAGGGGTGCCTAACACCTTCCCCTTGGGATAATTTCAATCCCTTACCCAATCTCTGCTAAAGCAAACTAGTCTATGAGTTGACTACTTAAGGTGCCCTAACGCACCATAAAATCGTTAGGTAACGACTCTTCCTTAAACTTCTTCCTTTTAAAGGAGTTGCTCGAAATGTCATAAACCTGATCTCCGCGAAGAAAAAAGGGGGCGCGACAAACACTGCCTAGGGTCCCCTTGAGACTCTTTTGAACTCTGACATACTGGGGGCTGGTTTTCCAATCTCTTATGAATTTCTTTCTAAGTATGTGGTTCTGCTGTGAGCATTGCTTGGGGTCCCTGAGGCCCTTGGGAACTTTGACACACTGGGAGCCTGGTTTTAAAGTGCAAAGGATGGATCATTTCTATGCTTTGAAGCTGTTATGTTGGAAGGCGTGGTTCCCAGGTTTATTTGGGCCTATGAAGGCTCCCTATAGTGTAACTGTTATCATTATGTAATTCATTTTGACACGACCCAGAACCCAAATCCAGGTCGTGATGGCGCCCAACGACGGGGTTAGGCAAGCCAACACAAATTACACTAAGTGTTACCCTTCCCATTTAATTAAACAAGTCAACATTTACAATATTTTAAACAATTAAACATGATGATAGCTTGACATGGAAATAAAGCATAACACTACATGAACAAAATAAAGCATATGCATGCCTGTACAACCCAAAACCCAAAATATATACATACACTACGCGTGTGCCAGGAACTAGTGTCACGAGTGTCATGGGCATACTAACGGAATATACAAAGGAAAGTAATATATATACAAATCCTTAGTCTGGATGAAATAGACGGGGAAAATAACAAAAGTAAGTGAAAACTCCATGGTGCTGCTGGGAATCGCTTGAGGAAACAGCTCACCGTGAAGTTAGGTCCACGAGCTCAGGATCTATCTCCGGTAAAATAACCAGAAGCACCGGCCTCAGAACCTGTACAGTTAAGTACAAAAGTACAACATGAGTACATATTAAATATATATGTACCCAGTGAGTATCGCGCCTAAACTCGAAGAAGTAGTGACGAGAGGTCGAATCGATACTCACTAAGGTCCAACAGTAATAACATATGATGGAATATAATGAAATACAGTAGGCATGTCAGGAAATAAGCAACAAGTATTCATCAAGAGCAGAAATCCAAACAACTACTGAACTAAACAATAAAGCACTTTCAAGGGTAAGACCACCGAACGAAACAATAATCACAAATTCTTAGATTCGCCTTGGCGTACGGCCTGCTCCCATAAGGTACCTTCTAAACTCGCCGTGGCATACGGCCCGATCCCATATGTATTTCAAGTATTTCTCAACACTGCCGTGGCGTACGGCCCGATCCCATATATATATATTTCAATTTCTTTTCAACTCTGCCGTGGTGTACAACCCGATCACATATATATATTTAAATTACTTTTCAAATATGTCGTGGCGCACGGCCGATCCCATATATCACAAATACTTCTCAACACTATCGTGGCGTACGACCCGATCCCATATATATCACAATTACTTATCAACACTGCCGTGGCGTACGGCCCGATCCCAGATATATCACAAATACTTGTTATAACAAATTCCTTTCCATTCAACAATTTCCAAAAGGCCTCAGAGGAACAATACTATACAACACATAATCTCATAGTACATACGACGTCACAATGAATCATATAAAGCATTGCAAGGAAGCATATAAGGCATTACGAGAAAAAAAGCATATAAGGCATATAAGGCATTACGAGGAAGCATATAAGGTATATAAGGCATTACGAGGAAGCATATAAGGCATGATGTGGACCTAACTACCCGGACATAACAATAATAGCCGCTATGTTATAGACTCTCGTCACTTGGCGCATACGTAGCCCCCAAACAATTTGCACATAGCATATACATCACCAATAGGGACAATTCCCTCTTACAAGGTTAGAAAGGAGACTCACCTCATGTCGAATCTACCCCTCGGACCACAATTGCGCCCGAAACTTCGAACTCTACACCCGAGGACTGGCAACTAGCCAAAAGGTATACAATAATATCAATGCATGCAGAATGTGGGAAGTTATCTTAGTTACTTACTAAAATAGCTATTCATGAAGAATTTCAAATTTCCAACCCCGTCCCTCATGATCAAATTCCGAAAATTCTCGAAGGGATCACTCACCCAAAGCCTAAGGATCATTAAGGTGTGATTTCTACTTAAATTCATGGCCAAAAATGGAAAATCACAAAATCCTCAAGAACCCTAAAATTACTACCTAATGCTATGATTTTAGATAACTTAGTAGGGAATTTAACTAGGAATTAATGTTTGAAACTAATGCTAGATAGGGAATTTACTTACCTCAAGTACTAGGTTGAAAGCCCTCTTGGAAGCTCTCAAATAACACAAGGAAGAAGATGGAAAATGGAAAAAATGACTGAATCCCGTGTTTAAATGAAATTTCAATGCCTGGCCTACAGGGGTTTCGCACCTGCGGCTCGAGGACCGCACCTGCGAGCTGGGGCTCGCACCTGCAGAATTGGGCATGAGGGGCTGGGGTCGCACCTGCGGAGTTGGAGACCGCATCTGCGGAAGAGGAACCGCACCTGTAGAACCTTCGCACCTGCGAGGCTGGGACCGCATTGTCGGTCCCGCACTTGTGGCTAGGCAACCGCACCTGCGGTCACACCAGATCAGGTGCACCGACTGCATCTTCAGCTGGTTTTTGGCCTCGTGTTATGTGCGGGAGGCACCTGGGCCCACCCGAGCCCCCGTCCAACTATACCAACAAGTCCTAAATAATAATACGGATTCGCTCGAACCTTCGGAATACCGAAAACAGTGCTAAATCTAATAATCACCCCTCAAAACCCCTAGGATCCAACTTAAGGATTTCTAAGTTCTTTATTTTTATAACAACGCACCAGACTGACCTATACTACCTGGAACGACCCCAAATTTTGCAGACAAGTCATGAATGACATAACGGAACTATCCCTGGTCTCAGAATTTCATTCGAACCTCGGAAACATAGAAATCACATTCCAAACCAAATTTCAAATTCTATGAAAATCCTCAAAACTTCATTAACTCTAAATTTTCCCATTTTGATCCGAAACCCGTCAAATCAAGTCTGTTTCTTACCAAATTTCACAAATAACTTAAATAACACGTATTGAACCTATTCTGGGCTCCGAAATCAAAATACGGGCCCGGGGGCATAGGTTTCACATCAAGGTTCATTTTATACGCCTTTATTATTTTCAGAAAATAATTTTCTTTAAAAATTCATTTCTCGGACTTGGGTCCTCGGAATTCGATTACGGGCATACGCCCATGTCCCATATTTTCCTACGGACCTCCCGGGACAATCAGATCACGAATCCGGGTCCGTTTACCAAATATGTTGACCAGAGTCAATTTTATTCAACTAATTATCATAAATTCAACTCTTTATCCAGTTTTCACATAAAGGTTTGCCGTTTACGCGCCCGGGATGTGCACGCACATCGAGGTGATATTAACGGAGGCTATCAGGTCCTCGAAACACCGTCATAATTATCTTTACATAAGATGACCTTTCGGGTCATCACAGTTTCCTTACTTATGTGATGCTTTTCTTGATTATACTTGTTTCCCTGTGATTTTTATTGCATCCGAGATTCCCTCGACTAATTTTTAGAATTAAAAACCATACTTTGCTTTATGAATATACTGTTAGTTCAACTTTCCTTAATTATTTACTATGTATTTGGCTTTTATTATGTACTATATATTTTCATTGTCCCTAATTTAATACAATCAGTATTATAAATTGATTCCTTTTCCTTATTTAGCCATGATTGCACTATTTGAACTTGATTCCCTAATTAAAGAAGCCTAATGTTTTAATTGATACTAATTGGGTATTGTTTCCATAACTATGCACTCTCTACTTTATTTTCCTCACTCGTTTTCAACACTATATATACTCTGTCCTCTCTTAGACACTGACACACACACACACACAGAGCATATTGATATTTCTCTGAACTCTCTCTTGCTCTCATACACATTCTCTCTTGCTTTGCATACCATTGTCCTAATTGCCCTACTTCTTTACACTTTGTTGTTATATTCCCTCGACTGGTATGTTTCTAATTTAATTTTACAGTGTCTCCACACAATATATTTCAGTTCATGTTAGTCTACTTATTGTTCTTTTTGTGCTTTATCTCATGGTTCTACTGCCTTCCATGTAATTAGCATGCTTCTATGATTTCCCCTCCCTTTTAGAGTAATCTGTCTCTTACTCTACCTAGCATGCTTCTATGATTTCCTCTTCCCTTTTAGTATAAGATGTCTCCTGCTTTACCTTGTATGATTTACTGTAACCCTGTTTGACTCCTATGGAGTCAGCATGCCTGTTTTATCTATTTATTATCCTTTTCCTGTCTCAAATGACTGTTGTTTCTTATATGTTCTCATCCCCTACTTGGCTTCTTATGCTACAGACCTATGCCCCCCTCCATATGATACCTAGATGTTGTATGATTCTGACTCTATACTTAATATATAACTCTGCTTATGTGATGCTTTGTGACAACTATGTGGTAATTATTTGAACCTGTAATTCTATTCTACTGCTAACATATGACTTAATTGTCCCCAATTCCCTATCTCTGTTTGTATTTGTTCTTTCTTCGACTTTCTATCTGCAGAATTGTGTTTGCTTGGCTTATTTTTGTAATTTTTTTTACAAAACTCTTCATTATTCTCTGAAGTTATTTTCAAAAAAAAAAACTGTTGTTTCAAAACTACTTTTTTTCAAAACTCAATACTCTTTTAAACTACTAGCACCTATCACTACTCCTAGGCTTTAGGTTCAGCCCCCTTCGTGTGAGCACTACCTTGGGGACCTTTGAGTACCCATTGAACTCTGACACACAAGGTTGGCACTCCAAACTGCACTTACTCATCCTTGGCTAGGGTACCTGGGTGTCAGCACTGTCCAGGATCCTCTGAGGTCCTTAGAGACTATGACACACTTGAGTTGAAAGGGTCATGGCATATGGAAAGATTGGATCTGGTACTTGGGCCTACTGTTAGGCTCCCTATAGTGTAACTTCTTGATTTTCTTATTCATTTGTGTAATTCATGCAATGCTGGCCTGTAATAATTATGTGTAAAAAACAACTCCGGGGCTGGATAGTAAAAATGGTGGGATTATGCATGATTAGTATATTCTGGGTAGAAACCATGTTTAGGATTTACTTTACATCTATGTGCAATAGAAATCCTGCTTAAGACATAGCTGCATTAGAAACCGTGTTCTTAGGTATATATTCAAGTCTGCATCTCATCACGTTCATGCTCACTTAGAGAATCATGTTAGACAGTCATGCTGATATACCTATTGCCTCATTTAAAGTCTTGTTCGAATAAACGGCTGTCTCAATGCTACTGCTTCTGCATGTGCATAACTCACATCTAGATATCCTTTTTTTTAGGTTCCATTGTCAATATTTGCATTAGTCACCATGTTATCTTAGGATTTTACTTTCAGCATGCTTGTATTTAAAATCTTGTGTTAAGCACATTGTCGAGGACATCTAGAAATCATGTATTAGGTTCAATAATTTAGCGAAACCATATCCCAGTACCATCTGTGTAATAAGTAACCTCATTAAAAATATATTTCAATAATTGAAAACGTTTTTCTGCATTTAAAACAAAATCTGGTTGCATACTTAACATCGTGTCTGCATTCTAGATATCATGCCTATAAGACTTGCATCCATACGTGATCACATAATCACCTGTTCACTAAAACCAAGTCTAAAAGATGTGCATTCCTCCTATTTCTTCAAATAGCAATTAGAATATTCCAGACGCCTAGGCAAACCTTAGGCACCAATATTTATTAAAACTAGAACTATTTCTGTACACTACTTGTTATAATGGTCTAAAATTGGTCATACACCTCTTCGAAAATGAGACTCTTCTGTTACTGTACTCACACCTAGAAATCATGCCTTAGGTTCTGAAACTCGAGACCCTTTGTGTGCTTGAGTCGTGCTATTTATGTGCCCAATTTGGGGAGGGGTATGTGAGCCATGTACTTGTTTATGTGCATTCCCATATTTGTATGTCCTAACTGTTTTTTCACTTGTCGCTTAGAATTTTACCCTTTAAACCTAGAAGTCAGCCTAGTACTCACCTTGTAGGAATAATCGTCCTAAATACCCTCCAGGACTGATAGGATGGGACGGGTAATAGCACGCAATAAGCTTCGCGACCAACACACGCGCTTTAAATACCTTAGCGGGGTGGGAAGGGTAGAATACGGATATGATGACCGGTGCGCTAATACCACGTGTAGCTCTGACTATCGGATATTGTATTGATGTGATCCGTATTACTTCAAACCTAGGATATTTTTTAATATAATACTTTAATCTTTCCCTTTCTCATAAATGTCTCCCATACTTGTTTGAAATCCCCTCTTACGTGAGCCTTGTTTGTTATTTGTTTATCGTCAAAATTCATGAAACTATTTGGCTGGGACCCACAGTTATGGATCCTGAGGGGTGCCTAACACCTTCCCCTTGGGATAACTTCAAGCCCTTACCCAATCTCTGGTAAAGCAAACTAGTCTATGAGTTGACTACTTAAGGTGCCCTAACGCACCATAAAATCGTTAGGTGACGACTCTTCCTTAAACTTCTTCCTTTTAAAGGAGTTGCTCGAAATGTCATAAACCCGATCTCCGCGAAGAAAAAAGGGGGCGCGACAAACACTGCATAGGGTCCCCTTGAGACTCCTTTGAACTGTGACACACTGGGGGCTGGTTTTCCAATCTCTTATGAATTTCTTTCTAAGTATGTGGTTCTGCTGTGAGCATTGCCTGGGGTCCCTGAGGCCCTTGGGAACTTTGACACACTGGGAGCCTGGTTTTAAAGTGCAAAGGATGGATCATTTCTATGCTTTGAAGCTGTTATGTTGGAAGGCCTGGTTCCCAGGTTTATTTGGGCCTATGAAGGCTCCCTATAGTGTAACTATTATCATTATATAATTCATTTTGACACGACCCAGAACCCAAATCCAGGTCGTGATGGCGCCCAATGACGGGGTTAGGCAAGCCAACACAAATTACACTAAGTGTTACCCTTCCCATTTAATTAAACAAGTCAACATTTACAAAATTTTAAACAATTAAACATGATGATAGCTTGACATGGAAATAAAGCATAAAACTACATGGCCAAAATAAAGCATATGCATGCCTGTACAACCCAAAACCCAAAATATATACATACACTACGCGTATGCCAGGAACTAGTGTCACGAGTGTCATGGGCATACTAACGGAATATACAAAGGAAAGTAATATATATACAAATCCTCAGTCTCGATGAAATAGACGGGGAAAATAACAAAAGTAAGTGAAAACTCCATGGTGCTGCTGGGAATCGCCAGAGGAAGCAGCTCACCGTGAAGTCAGGTCCACGAGCTCAGGATCTATCTCTGGTACAATAACCAGAAGCACCGGCCTCAGAACCTGTACAGTTAAGTACAAAAGTACAGCATGAGTACATATTAAATATATATGTACCCAGTGAGTATCCCGCTAAACTCGAAGAAGTAGTGACGAGAGGTCGACTCGATACTCACTAAGGTCAAACAGTAATAATATATGATGGAATATAATGAAATACAGTAGGCATGTCAGGAAATAAGCAACAAGTATTCATCAAGTGCAGAAATCCAAACAACTACTGAACTAAACAATAAAGCACTTTCAAGGGTAAGACTACCGAACGAAACAATAATCACAAATTCTTAGATTCGCCTTGGCGTACGGCCTGCTCCCATAAGATACCTTCTAAACTCGCCGTGGCATACGACCTGATCCCATATGTATTTCAAGTATTTCTCAACACTGCCGTGGCGTACGACCCGATCCCATATATATATTTCAATTTCTTTTCAACTCTGCCGTGGTGTTCGACCCGATCCCATATATATATTTCAATTTCTTTTCAACTCTGTCGTGGCGTACGACCCGATCCCATATATCACAAATACTTCTCAACACTATCGTGGCGTATGACCCGATCCCATATATATCACAATTACTTATCAACACTGCCGTGGCGTACAGCCCGACCCCAGATATATCACAAATACTTGTTATAACAAATTCCTTTCCATTCAACAATTTCCAAAAGGCCTCAGAGGAACAATACTATACAACACATAATCTCATAGTACATACGGCGTCACAATGAATCATATAAAGCATTGCAAGGAAGCATATAAGGCATTACGAGAAAAAATGCATATAAGGCATATAAGGCATTACGAGGAAGCATATAAGGCATGATGTGGGCCTAACTACCCAGACATAACAATAATAGCCGCTACGTACGGAATCTCGTCACTTGGCGCATACGTATCCCCAAAACAATTTACACATAGCATATACATCACCTATGGGGACAATTCCCTCTTACAAGGTTAGAAAGGAGACTCACCTAGCGTCGAATCTACCCCTTGGACCACAATTGCGCCCGAAACTCCAAACCCTACACCCGAGGACCCGCAACTAGCCAAAAGGTATACAATAATATCAATGCATGCACAATGCGGGAAGTTATCTTAGTTATTTACTTAAATCGCTATTCTTGAAGAATTTTAAATTTCAAACCCCGGCCCTCATGATCAAATTCCGAAAATTCTCAAAGGGATCACTCACCCAAAGCCTAAGGATCATTAAGGTGTGATTTATACTTGAATTCATGGCCAAAAATGGAAAATCACAAAATACTTAAGAACCCTAAAATTACTACCTAAAGCTATGATTTTAGATAACTTAGTAGGGAATTTAACTAGGAATTAATGTTTGAAACTAATGCTAGATGTGGAATTTACTTACCTCAAGTACTAGGTTGAAGGCCCTCTTGGAAGCTCTCAAATAACACAAGGAAGAAGACGGAAAATGGAAAAAATGACTAAATCCCGTATTTAAATGAAATTTCAATGCCTGGCCTACAGGGGTTTCGCACCTGCGAGCTGGGGCTCGCACCTGCAGAATTGGGCATGAGGGGCTGGGGTCGCGCCTGCGGAGCTGGAGACCGCATCTGCGGAAGAGGAACCTCACCTGTAGAACCTTCGCACCTGCGAGGCTGGGACCGCAGTGTCGGTCCCGCACCTATGGCTAGGCAACCGCACCTGCGGTCACACCAGATCAAGTGCACCGACTGCATCTTCAGCTGGTTTTTGGCCTCGTGTTGTGTTCGGGAGGCACCTGGGCCCACCCGAGCCCCCGTCCAACTATACCAACAAGTCCTAACTAATAATACGGATTTGCTCGAACCTTCGGAACACCGAAAACAGCGCTAAATCTAATAATCACCCCTCAAAACCCCTAGGATCCAACTTAAGGATTTCTAAGTTCTTAATTTTTATAACAACGCACCGGACTGACCTATCCTACCCGGAACGACCCCAAATTTTGCAGACAAGTCATAAATGACATAATAGAACTATCCCCGGTCTCGGAATTTCATTCGGACCTCGGGAACATAAAATCACATTCCAAACCAAATTTCAAATTCTATGAGATTTCTCAAAACTTCATTAAACTCTAAATCTCCCATTTGATCCGAAACCCGTCAAATCAAGTTCGTTTCTTACCAAATTTCACAGATAACTTAAATAACACATATTGAACCTGTTCCGGGCTCCGAAACCATAATACGGGCCCGGAAGCACAGGTTTCACATCAAGGTTCATTTTCATAAGCCTTTATTATTTTCAGAAAACAATTTTCTTTAAAAATTCATTTCTCAGACTTGGGTCCTCGGAATTCGATTCCGAGCATACGCCCAAGTCCTATATTTTCCTACAGACCTCCTGGGACCGTCGATCACAAATCCGAGTCCGTTTACCAAAAATGATGACCAAAGTCAACTTTATTCAATTAATTATCATAAATTCAACTCTTTATCATGTTTTCCACATAAAGGCTTCCCGGCTACGCACCCAGGATGTGCACACACATCGACGTGAGATTACCGGAGGCTTTCGGGGCCTCGGAACACAGTCATAATTAACTTTACATAAGATGACCTTTTGGGTCATCACAATCTCGCCCTCTAAAACAAACGTTCGTCCTCGTACGAACATAGAATCGTACCTAAAGTGCTGAATAACTGTGAATAGCTACTTCGCATGTCCTCCTCGGACTCCCAAGTCGCCTCATCGACTGGTTGTCCCCTCCATTGGACCTTTACGGCAGAAATTCTCTTAGACCTCAACTGGCGGTCCTGCCTATCAATAATAGCAACTGGATCCTCCTCGAAGCCCAACTTCTCATCTAAATGAATAGTGCTAAAATCAATCATGTGAGAGAAATCGACATGATATCTCCGGAGCATGGATACATAAAATACCG
Source organism: Nicotiana undulata (assembly GCA_005239495.1). NCBI lineage: Eukaryota > Viridiplantae > Streptophyta > Magnoliopsida > Solanales > Solanaceae > Nicotiana > Nicotiana undulata. The sequence goes on from ML281534.1 coordinate 27,515, forward strand.
GACGGACTCTTGATAAGGCGGGAGGTAGAGCGAGCTCATAAGAAACCTCCCCGACTCGCCTCAACACCTCGAAAGTGCCTATAAACCTTATCTTGCCCTTCTTCCCGAATCTCATGACGCTCTTCATCGGCGAAACCTTCAACATTACCTTATCTCCCTCCATAAATGCTACATCACGCGCCCGCTGATCTGCGTAACTCTTCTGTCTGGACTGAGCTGTGCGGAGTCTCTCCTGAATAATCTTCACCCTATCCAAAGCATCTCTCACCAGATCTGTTCCATATAACTTCGCCTCGCTAGGCTCAAACCACTCGATAAGAGAACGACATTGCCGACCATATAAAGCATCGAATGGAGCCATCTCGATGCTGGACTGATAACTGATATTGTATGCAAACTCCGCCAAAGGCAAGAACTTGTCCCACTAACCCCCAAAATCAATCACACAAGCCCTGAGCATATCCTCCAAAATCTGAACTGTACGCTCCGACTGACCATCAGTCTGAGGGTGAAATGCTGAGCTGAGATCTATCTGAGTGCCCATCTCTCTGTGCAATGCTCTCCAAAAGTGCGAGGTGAACTGAGGACCTCGATCTGATATAATGGACACCGGCACACCGTGCAACCGGACTATCTCCCGAATATAAATCTGGGCCAGCCTCTCTGTAGTATAAGTAGTAGCCACAGGAATGAAATGCGCCGATTTGTTCAATCTATCCACAATGACCCAAACCGCATCAACCTTCCGCAAATTCTGAGGCAACCCAACCACAAAGTCCATGGTGATGCGCTCCCATTTCCACTCGGGAATGGGCATTTGCTGAACAAGCCTCCTGGCCTCTAGTGCTCGTACTTGACCTGCTGACAATTGAGACACCTAGATACATATTGCACTATATCTTTCTTCATCTGCCTCCACCAGTAGTGCTGCTTCATATCATGGTACATCTTCGTCGCACCCGGATGAACAGAATACCGGGAACTGTGGAACTCTTCTAGAATTCTTTTCCTCAGGCCATCAATATTAGGAACACATAAACGGCCCTGGAGCCTCAAAACACCATCCTCGCCCAAAGTAACCTCCTTGGTCCT
>ML281534.1:28761-99662 GCA_005239495.1 Nicotiana undulata
TGAATGTCCAAGGCTAAAGGTCTCTCCTCAGCTGCAATGTAGGCCAAGCTACCCATACTCGCTGCCCTCCTGCTCAAAGCATCTACTACTACATTCGCCTTGCCCGGGTGATACAAAATAGTGAGATCATAGTCTTTTAACAACTCAATCCATCTCTGCTGCCTCAAATTAAGTTCCCTCTTCTTGAATAAGTGCTGCAAATTGCGGTGATCAGTGTAGACCTCACATGACACACCATACAAATAGTACCACCAAATCTTCAAAGCATGAACAATCGCCGCCAACTCTAAGTCGTGCACCGGGTAATTCTTTTCATGAACCCTCAGCTGGCGTGAAGCATAAGCAATAACCCTGCCATCCTGCATCAACACACATCCCAACCCGACGTGTGAAGCGTCGCAATACACATTATACATCCCAGAACCGAAAGGCAATGACAGAACTGGTGTTGAGGTCAATGCTGACTTGAGCTTCTAAAAGCTCGCCTCACACTCGTCGGACCACTGCAACGGGGCATTCTTCTGAGTCAATCTGGTCAATGGAGCTGCAATAGAAGATAACTCCTCCACGAATCGGCGATAATAGCCTTCTAGGCCTAAGAAACTCCCGATCTCTGAAGCTGAAGTAGGACGCGGCCAACTCTGAACCGCCTCAATATTCTGAAGATCAACCTTGATACCTTCTCCGGATATCACATGCCCCAAAAATGCCACGGAATCTAACCAGAACTCGCACTTGAGAACTTAGCATACAACTTCTGTTCCCGCAAAGTCTGGAGCACAACTCTAAAATGCTACTCATGCTCACCCAGGCTCCGCGAATAAATCAAGATGTCATCAATGAAGACGATGACGAAGGAATCAATATACGGCCTGAATACCCTATTCATCAAGTCCATGAATGTTGCTGGGGCATTAGTTAAACCAAAGGACATCACCAGGAACTCATAATGGCCATATCTAGTACGAAATGTAGTCTTCGGAACATCCGAAGCCCGAATATTCAACTGATGATAACCCGATCTCAAATCAACCTTGGAAAGCACACGAGCACCCTGCAACTGGTAAAATAAATCATCGATGCGCGGCAGAGGATACTTATCTTAACAGTGACCTTATTCAGCTGGCGGTAATCAATACACATCTACATAGACCCATCCTTCTTCTTCACAAATAGGACTAGAGCACCCCACGACGACACACTCGACCTGATGAACCCCTTAGCCAACAACTCCTCAAGTTGCTCCTTTAACTCTTTCAGCTCCTTAGGAGCCATACGATAAAGGGGAATGGAAATAGGTTGAGTATCTGGAGCTAACTCAATACAGAAATCAATATCTCGATTTGGAGGCATGCCTGGAAGATCTGAAGGAAATACGTCTGAAAACTCTCGCACCACCGGCACTGAATCAATGGTCGAAGACTCGGCGGTGGTGTCCCGCACATAAGTAAGGTAAGCCAAACAACCCTTCTCGACCATATGCCGAGCCTTCATGAAGGAAATGACCCGGCTTGAGGCGCTAACTGAAGAACCTCTCCACTCTTGCTTAGGCGACTCATGCATTGCTAAAGTGACTGTCTTGGCATGGCAATCTAACACGGCATGATAAGGATATAGCCAATCCATGCCAAGGATAACCTCAAAATCAATCATATCCAGCAATAAAAGATTTGGTCTGGTATCGAACCTGCAGAAGTTGATCACACAAGACCGGTAGACCTGGTCTACCACCATAGAATCGCCCACAGGAGTGGACACATATATAGGGGAACCCAAGGACTAACGAGGGATATCCAGAAAATGAGCAAATAGTACTGAAACATATGAATACGTGGATCCTGGATCAAATAGTACCGAAGCCTCCCTACCACATACTGAGATAATACCTGTGATTACGGCGTCTGAGGCCACTACATCTGATCTGGCCGGAATGGCATAAAATCTGGCTGAGGCTCCGGAAGACTGAATTTCACCAGAGTGAACCGGAACTAACTGACCTCTTCCTGGCTGGCCTCCCTCTCTAGGACGACCCCTGCCGCCCTGTCCTCCACCACGAGGTGGACGGACAGCTGGTGCCGAACTCTAGGCTGATAACTCTGATGCACTGCCTTGCCTCGATACCTGGAACAAAACCTCCAAGTATGACCCAAATCCCCACACTCGAAACAACCTCCTGGCACTACAGCCCGCTTCCCGATAGAGGAAGAACCCTGAATAGCCGCAGGGCGGTGTGAACCCTCTAGTAAGGAACTGAAACAGGAACTAGAGGATCTGTGCTGACTGGAATAACCGCTGGGTGCAGTCTTGATGGCTGGAGGACGATAGGAACGCTCTGGCATGGCGCCGAACTGAGGCCTCACTGAACCGCCTCGAGGGGGTAGTGGGGGTGCTGAATATGAAGGTCTGTTGGGCTGACAACCCCCGAACTGACCCCTGCTCCTAGCTGAAACATCCCTGAACTCTCCTGAGAACCTGACCCTCTTGTCCCGCTGATCCTGCTGACCCTGTTCCCTGCTCTTTACTGACACCCCTCAATCCGTCGATCTATCTCGACTACAAGCTGGTAGGGGGTACCCATCTCAACCTCTCGGGCCATACAGACCCTAATACCTGAATGCAAGCCTGCCACAAACCGACGCACCCTCTCGGCATCAGTAGATAATATCATAAGGGCATGGCGAGATAACTCGGAAAATCTAGCCTCATAATCAGTCATTGAATATTGCCCCTGCTCTAGTCGCTCAAACTGACCCCGTAGCTCCTCCCTCTCAGAAGGAGGAATGTATCTTTCTAGAAATAGCTGAGCGAACTGATCCCAAGTGACAGGAGGAGAATCTGCTGGTCTGCTGAGAATATATGACTACCACCACCTGCGAGCTCTGCCCTCTAACTGAAATATGGTGAAATCCACTCCATGGGACTCCAAAATCCTCATGTTGTGCAGTCTGTCCCTGCACCTATCGATGAAATCCTGGGCATCCTCACCCCGCTCACCCCCAAAGACTGGAGGGCGAAGTCGGGTCCATCTATCCAACATCTTTTGCTGGTCACCCTCTGCAACTGGCCTGGGCTCTAGGGCTGCTACTACGGGCTGAACCCCAACCACGGGCGGTGTGTCCAGGGTATGACATGTTGCTGCTGCCTGACCTGTGGCCTGAGCGGTAGGGGTCTGGACTCCCCCTCATGCCTGAGAAGTAGCAGGGTCGGCTGGAAATTAACCAGCCTGGGACATAGTGTCCATGAATCTCAGCATACGAACCATGACCTCTTGGAAGCCTGGCCCCGTCATTAAATCCACTGGGGCAGGTGCTACTGGAGGCACCTTATCCTGCTCCTCCATAATTGGGTCCTCTGGTGGTGCCACTGGTGTAGCTCTGGGACGCCCTCGTCCCCTACCTCGAGCAGGTGCTCTACCCCTGCCACTACCCCGACCTCGGGCGGTGGGGGCAGCGACATCTCTTGAGCCAGACGCATCGGATGCACGCGTCCTCACCATCTGTGAGAGAATAAAAGAGTAAGTTTGAGTACATCATAGATTGCACGACAGGATTTGAATAAAGGGAAGTTTCCTACCACCCCATAGCCTCCTGAAGATAAGTACATACGTCTCCGTACTGATCCGCAAGACTCTATTGGGCCTACCCGTGACTCGTGAGACTTACGTGAACCTAGTGCTCTGATACCACGTTGACACGACCCATAACCCAAATCCAGGTCGTGATGGCGCCCAACGACGGGGTTAGGCAAGCCAACACAAATTACACTAAGTGTTACCCTTCCCATTTAATTAAAAAGGTCAACATATACAAAATTTTAAACAATTAAACATGATGATAGCTTGACATGGAAATAAAGCATAACACTACATGGCCAAAATAAAGCATATGCATGCCTGTACAACGCAAAACCCAAAATGTATACATACACTACGCGTGTGCCAGGAACTAGTGTCTGTCATGGGCATACTAACAGAATATACAAATGAAAGTAATATATATACAAATCCTCAGTCTGGATGAAATAGACGGGGAAAATAAAAAAAGTAAGTGAAAACTCCATGGTGTTGCTGGGAATCGCCAGAGGAAGCAGCTCACCGTGAAGTCAGGTCCACGAGCTCAGGACCTATCTCCGGTACAACAACCAGAAGCACCGGCCTCAGAACCTGTATAGTTAAGTACAGAAGTGCAGCATGAGTACATATTAAATATATATGTACCCAGTGAGTATCCCGCCTAAACTAGAATAAGTAGTGACGAGAGGTCTACTCGATACTCATTAAGGTCCAACAGTAATAACATATAATGGAATATAATGAAATACAGTAGGCATGTCAGGAAATAAGCAACAAGTATTGATCAAGAGCAGAAATCCAAAAAACTACTGAACCAAACAATAAAGCACTTTCAAGGGTAAGACAACCGAACGAAACAATAATCACAAATTCTTAGATCCGCCGTGGCGTACGGCCCGCTCCCATAAGGTACCTTCTAAACTCGCAGTGGCGTACGGCCCGCTCCCATAAGGTACCTTCTAAACTCGCTGTGGCGTACGACCCGATCCCATATGTATTTCAAGTATTTCTCAAAACTGTCGTGGCGTACGGCCTGATCCCATATATATATTTCAATTTCTTTTCAACTATGCCGTGGCGTACGGCCCGATCCCATATATATATTTCAATTTCTTTTCAACTCTGTCGTGGCGTCCGACCTGATCTCATATATCACAAATACTTCTCAACACTGACGTGGCGTATGGCCCGATCCCATATATATAACAATTACTTCTCAACAATGCTGTGGCGTACGGCCCGATCCCAGATATATCACAAATACTTGTTATAACAAATTCCTTTCCATTCAACAATTTCCAAAAATGCCTCGAGGAACAATACTATACAACGCATAATCTCATAGTACATACGGCGTCACAATGAATCATATAAAGCATTGCAAGGAAGCATATAAGGCATTACGAGAAAAAAATCATATAAGGCATATAAGGCATTACGAGGAAGAATATAAGGCATGATGTGGGCCTAACTACCCGGACATAACAATAATAGCCGCTACGTACAGAATCTCGTCACTTGGAGAATACGTAGCACCCAAACAATTTACACATAGCATATACATCACCTATGGGGACAATTCCCTCTTACAAGGTTAGAAAAGAGACTCACCTAGTGTCAAATCTACCCCTCGGACAACAATTGCGCCCGAAACTCCGAACTTTACACCCGAGGACTCGCAACTAGCCAAAAGGTATACAATAATATCAATGCATGCACAATGCGGGAAGTTATCTTAGTTATTTACTTAAATCGCTATTCTTGAAGAATTACAAATTTCCAACCCCGGCCCTCATGATCAAATTCCAAAAATTCCCGAAGGGATCACTCACCTAAAGCCTAAGGATCATTAAGGTGTGATTTCTACTTGAATTCATGGCCAAAAATGGAAAATCACAAAATCCTCAAGAACCCTAAAATTACTATCTAATGCTGTGATTTTAGATAAATTAGTAGGGAATTTAACTAGGAATTGATGTTTGAAACTATTGCTAGATAGGGAATTTACTTATCTCAAGTACTAGGTTGAAGGCCCTCTTGGAAGCTCTCAAATAACACAATGAAGAAGATGGAAAATGGAAGAAATGACTCAATCCCGTGTTTAAATGAAATTTCACTGCATGGCCTACAGGTGTTCCACACTTGCGGCTCGAGGACCGCACCTGCGGTCTTGCACCTGCGAGCTGGGGCTCGCACCTGCGGAATTGGGCATGAGGGGCTGGGGTCACACCTGCGGAGATGGAGACCGCACCTGCGGTTTCGCTCCTGCGGAAGAGGAACCGCACCTGCGGAACCTTCGCACCTGCGAGACTGGGACCGCAAGAGCGGTCTCGCACATGCGGCTGGGTAACCTCACCTAAGGTCTCACCAGATTAGGTGCACCAGTTGCATCTTCAGCTGGTGTTTGGCCTCGTGTGGTGTCCGGGAGGCACCTGGGCCCACCCGAGCCCCCGTCCAACTATACCAACAAGTCCTAACTAATAATACAGACTCGCTCGAGCCTTCGGAACACCCAAAACAGCGCTGAATCTAATAATCACCCCTCAAAACCCCTAGGATCAAACTTAAGGATTTCTAAGTTCTTGATTTCTATAACAACGCGCCGGACCGACCTATCTTACCCGGAATGACCCCAAATTTTGCAGACAAGTCATGAATGATATAACAGAACTATCCCCGGTCTCGAAATTTCATTCGGACCTCAGGAACATAAAATCACATTCCAAACCAAATTTCAAATTCTATGAGATTTCTTAAAATTTCATTAACTTTAAATCTCCCATTTGATCCGTAACACGTCAAATCAAGTCCGTTTCTTACCAAATTTCACAGATAACTGAAATAACACATATTGAACCTGTTCTCGGCTCCGAAACCATAATACGTGCAAGGCAGAACAGATTTCACATCAAGGTTCATTTTCATAAGCCTTTATTATTTTCAGAAAACAATATTCTTTAAAAATTCATTTCTCGGACTTGGGTCCTCAGAATTCGATTTCGGGCATACGCCCAAGTCCCATATTTTCCTACGGACCTCCCGGGACTGTCAGATCACAAATCTGGGTCCGTTTACCAAAAATGTTGACCAAAGTCAACTTTATTCAATTAATTATCATAAATTCAACTCTTTATCAAGTTTTCCACGTAAAGGCTTCCTGGCTATGTGCTCGGGCTGTGCACGCACATTGAGGTGAGATTAACGGAAGCTTTCAGGGCTTCGAAACACAGTCATAATTAACTTTACATAAGATGACCTTTCGGTTCATCACACATTTGTTATTCCGGGCTGTAATAATTGTGTAATAACAGATTTGGGGATATTTAGTAAAGCTGGGTTTTTTTCTTCTATCTTAGTTAAAATTGGGTAGAACTCCTGCCTATAGAATTTAATTATGCTGATTGAACTATGTGAGTACTATATTGTGTTTATAAATCCTGCCTTATAGGATCTTCGCTTAATTCTGTACATTAGAAATCCTGTTCATAGGGTCTATACATGTTTTCAACAAATGTGCATTATCAATCATGCCTATCAGACCTTGTTGTTGAGTTAATTATCCTTCCTAGCAATCTGCTTTCTCTCCCGTATACGGTTAATATATATCATACCTATATGATTTAAATCCATTCAAATTTAGAAATCATGTCTATAAGGTTTTAAGTCAATCCAGCAATTAGAAAGCTCGCCTATAGGAAATAAAACCCTATCTTTATAAGTTACAACGAGTGCTACACCTAGGAACCATGTCTATAGGTCTGTAATTAATAAGCTCGTAGAAATCATGCATATAGGATTCTGTCGATCAACTCTGAATTCAATCGATATTGTCAATCACTTAGGCAATATATCTGTAGGACTTAATAATGATCATGGGTTTAAAAGTGTGACATATTACTACCTGAAGTACCCAGATTCATGCTAAATAAAATTAATATGCAAACAAATAGGTCTTAATGCCCGCCTTAATAAAACTGTCTCTGCACTCTGTTTTCCTCGCATAGATATCCTGCCTATAGGATTCCAAAGTTAACAAAGATTGTTGATTCAATTGCGTGCTTTTGTTGCCTACATGTGGAGGTTAATGTGAGCCCATACTTGTTCTTTATCTGAAATTCCTATTTATTTTGTTATTCACTTAGATTTCACATTTTCTAAGTAACATAGGTTGGTCTAGAACCATCCCAAATAAAGGTCCTAATACCTCAAGGGCCATAGGTAAGGGACGGGTAGTGCACGCATAAGGAACGAGCAAGAAACGACTAGATCGCTTAAGTAACAACTCAAATATAGTAATTGGGTAGTAAGGAGATGATAGTCCGTGCGCTAATGCTATGAGTAACACCCCGACATGAGGGAGTTAAAAAGTATTGCATGGAATGATCCTATAGGCTAAAAAACTTAGGACCCCCTCCCCCCTATACTCTTGTTTTAAATAAATGGGATATGGTACTTGTCCAAATTGTTTTCTCTCCTTTTAGACTAATTCGCTTAATTTATGTTCGGCCGGTACCCCCCGTTGTGGACATCGAGGTGTGAATAACACCTTTCCCTCGAGGTAATTTGAGCCCTTACCCGATCTCTGGTGATGTAAACTAGTTATATGAGTTAATTACTTTAGGTGCCCTAATGCACCTTAATCTGTCAGGTGGCGACTCTTCCAATTCCTTACCCATCCCATAAAGAGGAGTTGTCACAAAATGTCGAAAGCCGATTTTGCGAGGAAATGGGGGCGCGACAACCTCCAAATGCAAATCCGAACATACGCCTAAGTTCAAAATCACCATAAAATCTATTGGAACCATAAAAACGTTATTCTGGAATTGTCTACGCAACGTCTACGCAAAGGTCAAACTCTTATTGAATTCTTTTAACTTAATCTTCCAATGTCAGGATTATGGCTGTCTAACGGGACGGAACGGGACAAGACAAAATTAACGGGATGGGACGTCATTTAGCCGGGACGGTGGCGGAACGGGACAAACGGGACGAAATGGTAGGCCCCACCCCGTCCCGCTAACAGAAGGAATGGGACGGGACGGAACGGTACGAGATCGCGGGCCTTAAGTGCCCTTTTTAAAAAAAAATTTATTTAAGCATTAAGTTTGGCAACGACTATTTTTTTAATAATGACTAAGTTTTTAAAGTTTGCAACGACTAATTTTTTGACTTATTTAATAAAGTTAAAAGTTAAACCGAAATTAGAAAATTAAGTAAAGAATTATAAAATATTAAAACAACAGACTTATAATGAAATATTCTAGTAATTATAAATTTATAATAGAGTTATAATTTCAAGCCATTAAGTAACTAATTAAGAGTGTAAGACAATTGATAAAAATAATTCAACGCTTATAGCCTTTTATTTTATTAATAGAACTTTCAAATCCAACGTACAAATATAATTATTTTGAAGAGCACCTAATCTACGCAGCGTCGCAACCACCTTCTAGGAAGGGTTATGTTTGAACTAGGCCTCTTATTAGAAATTACAACTTATCATACTAATATTTGTAAGCTCCAATATAAATTCGTTGTAACTTATCTATAACTTCTCACACTAAAATCACGCGGGACAAGCGGGACGGGACAGGACGGGACAGGACGTAACGAGACAGACGGGACAGGCGGGATGGGACAGGACGAACGGGACGAAACGGGACGGGACAAACAGGACATAATGGCCATTGTGTCCCATTCTGTGTCCCGTTTAACATGGGCCCGTCCCATTTAGAATTAAGTGGGACGGGGCAGAACACGGGACGGTCCGTTGGACAGCCTTAGTTAGGGTTAAGAATTAAAAAAAATCCCAAAAATTCTCTCTAAATGTGACCCACTGCTACAGTAACGCAGGGGTGGTCTCATGGATGCTGTTACGCTGTCCGGCGGCCAAAAGCCACCGGACCAGTCCCAAAAGAACCCCCTAGTTATTGGGCACATTCCCCAATTTATTTCATCTTCAAATTCAAATCGAGCTGCTGTAGATCTTCAAAATTGTAACGCGGTTACTGTATCAAAATTTGGGTTGGGACAAGCTGCAATTTTACAGCATGATTCTGGTTCAAATTTGACAATCCAAAATAATGGTGTTAGTTCTCCAGATTAAGAGCTATCTCTCCGACAAAAATCAAATGATTTCATCACTGGACTAATAAGTTTTAAGAATGACGAATTGAACAATAACACACAAAAGACATATGCTGCTGAATTTTCTCAACCAAAAGTAGCTGCCACTTTGAATCAAAAATTGTATACGGCTAAAATTGGAGAATCCAATTTTATGATAATTATGGCATTCCGTAGCCCGTCTTCAAAAGGGTTCAAAGCATTGTTTGAGGTTCGATACCGAGGGAACATGTCGAGGATTCCCCGCGCTCGACCTCGAAGCAGTACAAATTGGAGACCGTCATGAGAAGGCGGGAAACTCCCTAGGGCACATGGTTAGAGCTAATCAAGTCTGCAAGAATAGTATAAGTCCGTATCAGACCATTAAATAGATGTACCAGCTATATTCCTTTGTAATAATTATGCATGTACTATGTTGGAATTCCCCCCTCCTATAGGGGACCCTTGTTATTTTGAAACATAGATGATATTGAATACAAGAACAATAACACTCTCTGCTCTTTAACTTAAACATACTCTACAATTGTTCCTTTGATTTATTGCTTCTATTTATTGTGTTTCATTGACTGTTCTTCATTTATTTCTCATTATTGTTCATAAAAGGCTACCACGAGGCCCCTCATACTGTTATTCTTCATTGATTACTCACTGTCAAGTATTGTAGGTCGACATCGAGACCCCTTCTCGGCCAGCTCAAGACCCGATCTTATAGCTGTTAGGTTTGTTTAACCCCATTATCTTTTGTTCTTATCCCGTTTTTCTAACTCACGCTTAGCATCTATTGTGTAACGACCTGACCGATCATTTCGCGTATTAGGATCCAGTTCCCCTAAATGAAACTTCCCATAGCGGCCTTTCGTACTTTATGACCTTCGGGGATGGGTAGTTCGGGATTTGGAGATGGTTATAGTGCTATAGGAACACCTGGTTCCTTAAGGTTGGCCTATTTGGCCAAGTTTGACTACGGTCAACATTATTAGAAAACGACCTTAGAATCGAGTTCTGACAGTGTCAGTATCTTTGTATGATGATTTCGGGCTTGGGCGTATGTTAAGAAAGGGTTTTCGATGACCCAGGAGCATTTTGGCACCCGAAATGGAAATCAGGATTTCCTTAAGTTTGAAATTTGGTTTGGGGTGTGATTTTATGCTATCGAGGTCCGAACGGAATTCCGAGACCGGGAATAGTTCCGTTATATCATTTATGACTTGCCTGCAAAATTTGAGGTCATTCCGAGTAGTATAGGCATGTTCGGTGCATTGAAATGAATTCTAGAACTTTAAGTTCTTAAGTTTTGATTCAATTTGATTTTGGGGTTGAATTCCGAGTTTCGTTGTTGGTTTTCATGTTCCGAAAATTCGAACGAGTCCGTATCATGAATACAGAGTTTCCAGTGCTTTTGGACGGGGTTCCGAGGGGCCCGGGTGAGTTTTGGATCCCCGGGAGCTAAGTTTGACAAACTAGATTTTTGCTGTTAGGTTTCCTTCTTCGCGATCACGGAGAAGGATTTGGGATGGGATGTTGCTTGCTCTTCGCGATCGCACCCATTCTTTCGTGTTCACGATGGTCTGGATCCCTGGCCTTCGCAATCGCAGCCTCTTCCTCGTGTTCGCATAGAGTTAGGTCGGGGCCAGGCATATTTGCCCTTCGCGATCGCAGGACCTCCTCCGCGTTCGCAGAGGCCTGTCCAGTTGGCCTTCGCGATCGCGGGGCCCTTTCCACGTTCGTGTAGAAGGGCCTCAGGACCAGGGCCATTTGGCCTTCGCAATCGCGGGCCCCTGGTCGCGATCGCGGTGAAGGAATATCTGGGCAGTTAATTTTATATACGGGATTTGAGCCATTCTTTCCATTCTCATCTTCCTCCCCAAGGTATTTGAGAGCTTTCAAGAAGACCCTTTCACCTAATACTTGAGGTAAGTAAATCCCTTATTAAAAAATAGTTTTAACATCAATTAGTAGTTGAATTATTTTCTAAATTATCAAAACAATCATGAAATTTGGGTAGTACATTTAGGGCTTTTGAGAAACTTGCGAATTTTTCGTTTAAGGCCATGAATTCAAGTAGAAATTACATAATTATGATCCTTAGGCTACGGGTGAGTGATTCCTTCAAAAATTATCAGAATTCGAGCGTGCGGGTCCGGGGTTGAAAATTTGAAATTCTTCAAGAATGCCAAATTTTGGGATAAATAGGATAATTCCTCTTCATTGATGATGAATTGATGTATTGTACTATACTTGACTAGTTGCGAGACCTCGAGGGTAGATTTCGGAGTTTTCGGGCGCATCGTTGATCTGAGGGATAGTTTCGCGACGAGGTGAGTCTCCTTTCCAACCTTGTAAGAGGGAATTATCTCCATAGGTACACTATTTGCTGTGTATACCTGTTGTGGGAGGCTACGTATGTACAAAATGATGAGAGTCCGTACGTGGCGACTATATTGCTATGTCGGGTAGCTTTAGGATTCACAAGCATGACTCTATGTTCCCTATTTGTACTTTTGGATGTGTTGTGAGTGCATATTACTTCTTTAGATGATATGGAAATGCGGAACATTATGATTTAAACCCCAGTTGATTTATCCATTGCATTTGGCATAGTCCTACTGAGTTTACTGTTGATCTGGTACATATATGTATTTATACGCACGCATTATCGAGTCAACACATGAGTCGCAGGCATGAGTCGCGATCATGGGTGGGCCTATTATTATGGTATGTGATCGAGTTAGCACAGCAGTTGCAGGTATGATTCGCGATCATGGGTGAGCTTATTATTATATTATATGATCGAGTCAGCACACGAGTCGCAGGTATGATTCGCGATCGTGGGTGGGCTTATTATTATGGTATGTGATCGAGTCAGCACACGAGTCCCAGGTATGATTCGCGATCGTGGGTGAGCTTATTATTATATTATATGAGCGTGTCAGCACACGAGTCGCAGGCATGATTCGCGATCGTGGGTGAGCTTATGACCATTCAGTCCCTTTATACCACATTACGACTCCAGCCGGTTGTCTTGTCCTTGTATGTGTATGACCATTTACTCTGATTCACCTATTCATTGGATAGTCAGGTATTGGTTAAATGGAGGATATAGTACATTGTTGTTCATTTTCAGTTATTATCTGCATTATTGCGTTTGGTATGCACTTGATGTTTACTGTCTTACCTGCCTACTGTTTTTCGTTATATCCTGTCTTATGCTATATTATTAGACCTTAGTGAGTGTGAAGTTGACCTCTCGTCACTACTTCTTTGAGTTTGGACGGGATACTCACTGGGTACATATTTATTTATATACTCATGCTGCATTCATGTACTTGACTGTACAGGTTCTGAGGCTGGTGCATCTAGTTATCAGACCGGGGCTAGGTATTGATTAGAGTTGATTTGACTTCACGGTGAGCTGGTCCTCCTGACGATCTCTGGCAGCACCTTGGAGTTTTCCTATGTTATTTTCCCATCTATTTCATCCAGACAGTGGGATTGTATATATTGTCTTTTGTATATTCAGTTAGTATGCCCGTGGCACTCGTGACACTAGTTTCTAGCACACACGTGGTGGGTATTATGGGTTTGGGGTTGTATATATGTATGCTTATCTTTTGGCCGTCGTATCTGTAGAGCTATATCATTTACCACTGAGTTATCATGTTCATACGTTATGCTTTAAAATTGTTAAGATTGGTAAATATGGAACTATGAAACCAATCGGGATAGGGAACTCTTAGTGTAATTCACGTTGGTTTGCCTAACCCCGCAAATGGGCACTATCACTACCTGAGTTAGGATTTGGGTCGTGACAACGTCCATCACGACCTGAGTTAGGACTTGGGTCATGGCAACATGGTATCAGAGCACTAGGTTCACGTAAGTCTCACGAGTCATGGGTAGACCCAGTAGAGTCTTGCGGATCGGTACGGAGACGTCTGTACTTATCTTCAGGAGGCTATAGGGTGTTAAGAAACTTCTCTACATTCACATTCTATCGTGCAATTGGTGATGTACTTAAACTTGTTCTTCTATTCTCTCACAGATGGTGAGGACGCGTGCATCCGATATTCCTGACCCGGGAGAGGCTGCTACCGCCACCGCTCGAGGTCGTGGTAGAGGCAGGGGTAGGGCACCTACTCGAGGTAGGGGACGAGGGCGTCCTAGAGCTGTACCAGTTGCACCACTTGAGGAACCTATTATCAAGGAGCGGGATGAGGTGCCTCCAGTAGATCCTTCTCCAGCAGACTTTATGACGGCGCCGGGCTTCCAGGAGGTCATGGGCCCTATGATGAGATTCATGGACACCATGTCCCAGGCTGGCCTATTTACAGCAGATCTTGTCGCTTCTCAGGTAGGAGGGGGAGTCCAGACCCCTACCGCTCAGGCCACAGGACAGGCAGCAGCAGCACACCATACTCCGGATACACCGTCCGTGGGTGGGGTTCAGCCCGTAGTAGCACTACTAGAGCCCAGGCTAGTTGCAGAGGGTGACCAGCAGAAGATGTTAGATAGATGGACCAGACTTTGCCCTCCAGTCTCGGGGGTGAGCGGGGTGAGGATGCCCAGGATTTCATCGAAAGGTGTAGGGACAGGTTGCACAATATGAGGATATTGGAGTCGCATGGGGTAGACTTCACTACATTTCATCTAGATGGCAGGGCACGCCGGTGGTGGCAGTCTTACATTCTCAGCAGGCCAACAGATTCTCCTCCTATTACCTAGGGTCAGGTCACTGAGCTATTTCTGGACAGATACATTTCGCCTTCTGAGCGGGAGGAGTTACGGGGTCAGCTTGAGCGACTAGAGCAGGGACAGATGTCCGTGACAGATTATAAGGCTAGATTCTTAGAGCTATCCCGCCATGCCCTTATGATATTGCCTACTGATGCCGAGAGGGTGCGGCAGTTTGTGGCAGGCTTACATCCAGGTATTAGGACCTCTATGGTCTGAGAGGTGGAGATGGGTACCCCCTACCAGCTTGTGATCGAGATAGCCCGACGAATTGAGGGATATCGGTTGAGGAGCAGGGAGCAGGGTCAGCAGGACAAGAGGGCCAGATTCTCAGGAGATTTCAGGGATACTTCAGTTAGGGGCAGAGGTCAATTTGGGGGCGGTCAGTCCAACAGGACTTCATATTCAGCACCTCCACTACCTCCCGGAGGTGTTTCAGTGAGGCCCCAGTTCAGTGCCATGCCAGAGCGCTCCTATCGTCCGCCAGCCATCCAGAGTTCACCCAGTGGTTACTCCAGTCGTCAGAGATCCTCCGATTTTTATTTCAGTGCTGTGTCATAGGGTTCTCACCGCCCTCCGGCCATTCGGGACTCTTCTTCTTCAGAAAAACAGGATATTCCACATGTGAGGTGCTTCGAGTGTGGAGACTTAGGCCATGTGAGGAGGGATTGTCCCAAATATCGGGGTAAGGCAGTGCAGCTGGGTTACTAGCCTATGATTTCAGCACCAGCAGTCCGATTGCCTAGAGGTGGAGGTCAGGTCGGCAGGGGTGATCCTAGAGGGGGAGGCTAGTCAGGAGGAGGTCATCCAGCTCCTGTTCACTCTGGAGGAGCTCAGTCTTCAGGTGCTACAGCCAGATTCTATGCCATCCCGGCCAGATCAGATGCAGTGGCCTCAGACGCCGTTATCACATGTATTATTTCAGTATGGGGTAGAGAGGCTTCAGTGTTATTTGATCTAGGGTCCACATATTCATATGTTTCAGCATTATTTGCTCATTTTCTAGAAGTTCCTCGTGAGTCCTTGGGTTCTCCCTTATATTTGTCCACTCCTGTGGGCGATTCTATGGTGGTAGACCGGGTCTATCGGTCTTGTGTGATCACATTCTGTGGATTTGAGACCAGAGCTGACCTTTTATTGCTCGACATGGTTGATTTTGAGGTTATTTTGGGCATGGATTGGCTATCTCCTTATAATGCTATGTTGGATTGCCATGCCAAGATAGTTACCTTAGCCATGCCTGAGTCGCCGAGGTTGGAGTGGAGAGGTTCTTCAGTTAGTGCATTCAGCCGGGTCATTTCCTTTATGAGGGCTCGACATATGGTCGAGAAGGGTTGTTTGGCTTACCTTGCTTACGTGCGGGACACCACCGCCGAGTCTCCGACTAATGATTCAGTGCCAGTTGTTCGAGAGTTTGCCGACGTTTTTCCTTCAGACCTTCCAGGCATGCCTTCGGATCGAGATATTGATTTGTGCATTGAGTTAGCTCCAGATACTCAGCCTATATCCATTCCTCTGTATCGTATGGCTCCTAAGGAGCTGAAGGAGTTGAAGGAGCAGCTTGAGGAGTTACTGGCCAAGGGATTCATCAGGTTGAGTGTATCGCCATAGAGTGCTCCAGCTCTATTTTTGAAGAAGAAAGATGGGTCTATGCAGATGTGTATTGACTACCGCCAGTTGAATAAGGTCACCATTAAGAACAAGTATCCTCTGTCGCGCATTGATGATTTGTTTGACCAGTTGCAGGGTGCTCGTGTGTTTTCAAAGATTGATTTGAGATTGGGTTACCATCAGTTGAAGATTCGTGCTTCAGATGTTCCGAAGACTGCATTTCGTACCAGATATGGCCACTATGAGTTCCTAGTGATGTCTTTCGGCTTGACTAATTCCCCAGCAGCATTTATAGATTTGATGAACAGGGTATTCAGGCCGTATATTGATTCCTTTGTCATTGTCTTCATTGATGACATCTTGACTTACTCACGGAGCCTGGGTGAGCACACGCAACATTTGAGAGTGGTTCTTCAGACCTTGCGGGAACAGAAGCTATACGCTAAGTTCTCCAAGTGTGAGCTCTTGTTAGAGTCTGTTGCATTACTAGGGCATGTAGTATCCAGAGAGGGGATCAAGGTTGATCCACAGAAGATTGAGGCAGTTCAGAGTTGGCCGCATCCTACTTCAGCTACAGAGATCAGGAGTTTTTTTGGGCCTTGCAGGTTATTATTGCCGGTTTGTGGAGGGGTTTTCTTCAATTGCAACTCCATTGACTAGATTGACTTAGAAGAATGCCCCGTTTGGTGGTCCGACGAGTGTGAGACGAGCTTTCAGAAGCTCAAGTTAGCATTGACCTCAGCATCAGTTCTGACATTGCCTTCCAGTTCTGAGATGTATATTGTGCATTGCGACGCTTCACGCGTCAGGTTAGGATGTGTGTTGATGCAGGATGGGAGAGTTATTGCCTATGCTTCCAGCTGAAGTTTCATGAAAAGAATTATCATGTGCACAAATTAAAGTTGGCGGCGATTGTTCATGCTTTAAAGATTTGGCGGCACTACATGTATGGTGTATCTTGTGAGGTTTATACCGACCACCGCAGTTTGCAACACTTATTCAAGCAGAGGGACCTTAATTTGAGGCAGCGGGGATGGCTTGAGTTGTTAAAGGACTATGATGTCACCATTCTGTACCATTCGGGCAAAGCAAATGTGGTAGCTAATTTCTTGAGCAGAAAGGCAGTGAGTATGGGTAGCTTGGCCTTCATTGCAGCAGAAGAGAGACCTCTACCCTTGGACATTCAATCCATGGCTAATCGCCTAGTGAGATTGGATCTTTCAGAGCCTCGTCGAGTCCTTGCGTGTGTGGTTGCTCAGTCTTCATTGTTAGGAGAGATTAGAGCTCGTTAGTTTGATGATCCATTTTTAGAAGAGCTTCGGGAGTTCGTAGTCCAGGGCAGGGCTAAGGAGGTTACTTTGGGCAAGGATGGTGTTCTGAGACTCCAGGGTCGATTGTGTGTTCCTGATGTTGATGGCCTGAGGGAGAGTATTCTAGCAGAGGCACACAGTTCTAGGTATTCTGTTCATCTTGGTGCCACGAAGATGTATCGTGATATGAAGCAGCATTTCTGGTGGACGCGGATGAAGAAGGACATCATGCAGTACGTGACTAGGTGCGTGAATTGCCAGCAGGTTAAGTACGAGCATCAGAGGCTAGGGGCCCTACTTCAGCAGATGCCCATTCCTCAGTGGAAGTGGGAGCGCATCACCATGGACTTCGTGGTTGGGTTGCCTCGGACTTTGCGGAAGGTGGACGCGGTTTGGGTCATTGTGGATAGATTGACCAAATCAGCGCATTTCATTCCGGTGGCTACTACATATACTTCTAAGAGGCTAGCCCAGATCTACATTCGGGAGATAGTCAGGTTGCACGGTGTGCCGGTGTCCATCATATCAGACCGAGGTCCTCAGTTCGCCTCGCACTTCTGGAGAGCATTGCACAGTGAGATGGGCACTTAGATAGATCTCAGTTCAGCATTTCACCCTCAGACTGATGGCCAGTCGGAGCGTACCGTTCAAATATTGCAGGATATGCTCAAAGCCTGTGTGATTCACTTTCGGGGTCAGTGGGACCAGTTCTTGCCTTTGGCGGAGTTTGCGTATAATAATAGTTATCAGTCCAGCATCGAGATGGCTCCATTTGAGGCTTTGTATGGCCGGCGATGTCGTTTTCCTATCGGGTGGTTTGAGCCTGGCGAAGCTAAGTTATATAGCACGGATCTGGTGAGAGATGCTCTGGAGAGAGTGAAGGTAATTCAGGAGAGGCTTCGCACAGCACAGTCCAGACAGAAGAGTTACGCGGATCAGCGGGTGCGTGATGTAGCATTTATGGAGGGAGATAAGGTTATGCTGAAGGTTTCGCCGATGAAGGGCATCATGAGATTCAGGAAGAAGGGAAAGCTGAGCCCCAGGTTTATAGGTCCTTTTGAGGTGTTGAGGCGAGTCAGAGCGGTTGCTTATGAGCTTGCTTTACCTCCAGCCTTATCAGGAGTTCATCCAGTCTTTCACGTATCCATGCTCCGGAGATATCACGCCGACATCTCTCACGTGGTTGATTTCAGCACTATTCAGTTGGATGAGAAATTGGGCTACGAGGAAGAGCCAGTTGCTATTATTGATAGGCAGGACCGTCAGTTGAGGTCCAAGACAGTTTCGGTAGTAAAGGTCCAGCGAAGGGGCCAACCAGTTCCGGAGGCGACTTGGGAGTCCGAGGAGGACATACGGAGCAGATATCCACATCTTTTCAGCACTTCAGGTATGATTCTGGACCGTTCGAGACCCGATCGGTCGTTTCGCATATTAGGACCCCGTTCCCCTAAATGAAACTTCCCATAGCGGTTTTTCATGCTTTATGCTTTTCAACCGCGGGCTTGTGTCTCGGAACTTGACGAAACATACAAAATCTGAACACCCATTCAATAACGAGTCCAACCACACAAAAAGTATTCAATTCCGACCTCAAATCGACCTTCAAATCCTCAAATTATAGCTTAGGAAATTTTCAAAATTCCCTAATTTTTCCAACTCAGAACACTAATAAATGATTGAAAAAAAAATGATGGATTCATATATAATAGTCAAATTCAAGTCAAAATCACTTACCCCGATCAACACTTTGAAAATCTCTTCCAAAATCGTCCAAAATCGAGGTCTTTAACTCAAAAGATGAAAAGTTGAAACAAACCCTCAATCTGTCCCTTTACTTCCTAGTGGTTCCGTATCTGTGGACCAGCAGTTGCTTCTACGGCACTGCACCTGTGGAAAATCCATCACAGGTGCGGCTTTCACTTAAGCCACGGAAAAGCACTTATGCGGACCTTGGAGCGCTTCTACGGAAGGAGGCCGCTTCTGTGCATCCACTTCTACGGAGGAAGGATCGCACCTTTGGTCACAACTTACCTAGTACAAATGGCTTCTACAGTTCACAAGTCGCATCTCCGATGCCGCACCTGCGACCCAAAATGCGCAGGTGCGGTTGCACCAGATCCTCAGTTGGGAAAATTACTTCCAAATCAAAAATTATTCGGGATTCAATATGAATCACATTCGGGCCACCGGGACCCCGCTCAAACATACCATCAAGTTCCAAAACAGATAACCAAACTACTCGAGGCCTAAAATCACGTCAAACAACATCGATTATACGTATCACGATCCAATTAAAACCTATTGAAACTATGAACGTTCAACAACCAAAACTAGCGCTGAAACACATCAAACCAACTTCGAGTGACCTCAAATTTTGCACACAAGTCATAATTGACACAATGAACCTATTCCAACTTCTAAAATTTGTATTCGACCCCGATATCGATAAAGTTAGCTCTCGGTCAAACTTTTCAATCTTCCAAACCTCCAACTATTCAACTTTCATCAATTCAAGCCAAAATGAACTACAGACCTCAAAATTGATATCCGAATATATGCCTATGTTCGAAATTACCATACGAAAATATCAGAACCATCAATAATCCATTTTTAATTCGTTTACACCAAAGTCTAACTTCAGTCTACTATTTCAACTTAAGCTTCCAATTTTGGGACTAAGTGTCCCAATTCAATCAGAAAATCACCCGACCAAACCAACCACCCTGGAAAGTCACATAACCACAATACAACATAGAAGAGGCAACAAATAGGGGAACATGGCTAAAATACTCAATACGATCGTCTGGGTCGTTACATCCCCCCCCTTCCCTCTTAAGACAAATGTTAGTCCTCGAACGAGTATAGATACATACCTAAAGTGGTGAAAAGATGAGGATAACGACTATGCATATCATGCTCGATCTCCCAAGTTACCTCCTCGAGTGGTTGACCCCTCCACTGAACCTTCACTGAAGCAATGTTCTTTGACCTCAACTTTTGGACCTTCCTGTCCAAGATGGCCGTCGGCTCCTCAACATAAGTCAAATCTTTGTCCAATTTGGCTGAGATGTATCTAATACATGGGATAAATCACCATGTTACTTCCAAAGCATGGAAACATTGAACACCGGGTGAAATGCTGCCCCGCCCAAGAGAGAGACCCAAGTCCTAGTAGCCCTGCCAAATGGTGATTCAATATAGATTCTCTGATAAGCTAGGTGGCAATATAAGCTTGTAGGCCACCCCCACTCTCTCAAGGATCTTAAAAGGACTGATATACCTAGGGCTCAACTTGCCCTTCTTCCCGAACTTAATCACACCCTTCATGGGTGAAACCCAAAACAAAACCCTCTCCGCACAAATGCTACATCACGAACCTTCCGATCAACATAACTCTTCTTCTTAGACTGTTCCGTACTAAGCCTATCCTAGAGAAACTTGACCTTCTTCAAAGAATATCGAACCAAATATGTGCCCAACAATCTATCCTTACCCAGCTCAAACAAACCAACATGAGAACGGCGTTTCCTCCCATTTAGGGCATGATAAAGAGCCATCTGAATACTCGATGGGTAGTTGTTCTTGTAGGAAAACTCCACAAGCAGCAAGAACTAATCTGGGGAAACCCCGAAATCTATAGCACATGCACAAAGCATATCCTTCAATATATGAATAGTGCGCTCGGACTATCCGTCCATCTGTGGATGAAATATTGTACTCAACTTAACCTGTGTTCCTAACGCACGTTGTACAACTCTCCAGAAGTGCGATGTAAACTATGTTCCCCGGTAAGCGATAATGGATACTGGAACACCATGGAGTCATACAATCTCGCAGATATAGATCTGAGCCAACTGCTTCGAAGAATAGGCAGTTACCTCCGAAATGAAATAAGCCGACTTGCTCAACCAATACATAATCACCTATAAAGATTCAAATTTCTTTTGAGTCCTTGGGAGCCCAATAACGAAGTCCAAAGTAACACACTCCCTTTTCCACTCAGGAATCTCAAGTCTCTAAAGCAATCATCCTGGCTTAGTGCTCATACATCACCTGTTTTAGTTACCAAGGTACATACTCCACTATGTCTTTCTTCATTTTCCTCCACCAAAGTGCTACCTCAAGTTCTGATACATCTTAGCTCCACCCGGATGAATGGAGTATCGCGAACTGTGGTCCTCCTTAAGTATCAACTCATGTAAACCATCTACATTGGGCACACATAATTGGCCCTGAATCCGTAACACACCGTAATCTTTGATCAAAACCTCCTTGGTATCGGCGTGCTGTAACGTGTCCCTAAGGACAAAGAAATGGGGGTCATCAACTGACGCTCTCTGATGCGCTCATATAAAGATGACCGAGAAACCACACAAGCAAGAACTCTATCGGACTCCAAAATATCTAATCTAACAAACGGATTGTCCAAGGCCAGAACATCAATGGCTAGTGTCCTCTCTACTGCCGGTAGATATGCCAAACTGCCGTAACTTTGGCTATGCCAAGTTTGGAATTGAAAGATTCTCTTGGGTATACTTCGAGTAGGGTGGTTTCATTTCTGAAGGATTTGCGGAAGGTTGATAATAGATGTTTGGAATACTTAGCCCTTGTTAGGGATGTTAGTGATGATACTCCTACCGTTGAGTCAGCTCTGGTACTGAGGGAGTTTCCAAATGTATTTCCAAAAGACCTACCGGGCATTCCACCTGATATTGATGTTTATTTTGGTATTGACTTCGTGAAAGGCACTCAACCCATATTTATTCCACTGTATTGAATGGTTTAGAAAAGTTGAAAGAATAAAATGAACAGTTGCAAAAGTTGCTGAATAAGGGGTTCACCGGGCCTAATGTATCAGTGTGAGGTGTGCCATTGTTGTTTTTAATGAAGAAGGCATGAGAATGTTTATTGACTACTGGCAATTGAACAAGGTTACCATTATGAACAAGTATTTGTTGCGTTGTATTGATGATATTATCGGCTTAAGGATGTTGCGGTGTTCACGAAGATTGGCTCGAGATTGCAGTATCACCAGTCGAAGATCATGGCTATGGACATTTCAAAGACGGCTTTCAGGACTCGTTATGGGCATTATGAATTTTCAGTAATGTCTTTTGGTTGGGCTAATGCCTCAGCATCCTTCATGCATTTGATGAGCAATGTGTTCTAGACTTACGTGGACTCTTTGTCATTGTGTTCATTGATATCATCTTGGTGTATTCTCATAGTACTGAGGAGCACGAGAAACATACAAGGATTGTGCTTCAGATTTTAAGGGAGAAGAAGTTGCATGCTAAGTTCTCCAAGTTGGAGTTTTGGCTAGACTGACTACATATCCAATTTTAGTATTGCCCTCAGGATTGAGGTCATACACGGTCTATTGTAATTCTTCAAGGGTTGGACTTTGATGCGTATTGATGCAAGATAGTATGGTGATTGCCTATGTGTTGTGCCAGTTGAATCGCTATGCGAAGTACTTTCCGATGCATGATTTGGAGTTCAGTTGAAACCCTATGAGAAAAACTATCAAGTGTATGATTTGGAGTTAGCTTCTATTGTGAACGCGCTCAAGATTTAATGACATTACTTATATGGCGTGTCTTGTGAGGTGTATATGGATCATCGGAGCTGCCATCATTTGTTTAAACAAAAAGATTTGAATTTGAGGTAGAGGAGATGGTTGGAGCTATTGAAAGATTATGAATATCACCATTCTTTATCATCTAGGGAATGCCAATGTGGTGGTCGATGCCTTTAGTAGAAAGGTTGGGAGCATGGGGATTTTGGAATTCATTCCATCTATGGAGAGACCCTTAGCTATGAATGTTTAAGCTTCAGCGAACAGATTCGTGTGGTTGGATATTCAGATCCTAGTAGGGTTCTTGATTATTTGGTGAAAGTCATCCTTGTTTGAGCACACTAAGGCTCACCAATATTATGATCCCACTTTCTTGCCCGTAAGGACCCGATGCAGAGAGGTAGTGCTAAGGAGGTGACTATGGGTGATGATGGGGTGATGAGGCTTCAGGATCGGATCTATGTTCCTAATATTGATCGTTTGAGGGAGTTGATTCTTGAGGAGGCTCATATTTCACGATATTTTTTCTTCCAGGTGCTACGAAGATGTATCGTGACTTGAAGCAACATTATTGGTAGAGAAGGATGAAAAAGGACATTGTTGGTCATGTTGCACGATGTTTGAACTATCAACAGGCCAAGTATGGACATTAGAGACCGGGTGGTTTGCTTTAGAGATTGATATTGTGGAGTAGAAGTGTGAGCGTATCACTATGGATTTTGTGGGTGGGTTTCCATAGAACATGAGGGGATTCGATGTTGTGTAGGTCTTTATGGATAGACTGACCAAATCTATGTATTTTTCTCTAGTAATGACTTCATGCACTTATGCACAATTTGTTCAGATTTATCTTAGAGAGATTGTTCGCCTGCATGGCGTGCATGTGTCTATCATCTCCGATAAGGGCTGTCATTTTACATCGCATTTTGGAGAGTTATGCAACATAAGTTGGGCATACATGTTGAGTTGAGTATGACAT
Organism: Nicotiana undulata; assembly: GCA_005239495.1. NCBI lineage: Eukaryota > Viridiplantae > Streptophyta > Magnoliopsida > Solanales > Solanaceae > Nicotiana > Nicotiana undulata. The sequence goes on from ML281534.1 coordinate 52,668, forward strand.
ATCATCCTTAAAGATACAGGAAGTTTGAGCGGACCATTCAGATCATGGATAATATTTTGGGAGCCTATATTAATGATTTTAGAGGCTAATGGGATTAGTTTATACTGTTAGCAGAGTTCTCCTACAACAACAACTACCAATTGAGTATCTAGATTACTCCGCATGAGGCCTTATATAGGTGGCAATGTCGTTCTCCGGTTGATTGGTTTGAGTTTGGGAAGGCTAGATTATTGGGCACCGATCTGGTTCATAATGCTTTTAAGATGGTGAAGTTGATTTGGGAGAGCGACTTAATTTGGGAGAGTATCTTCACATACATAGTCGAGGTAGAAGAGTTATGCTGATGGAAGGTTCATAATGTAGATTTCATTGAGGGTAAGAGGGTCCTTCTCAGAATTTCACCTATGAAGGGAGTGATGAGGTTTAGGAAGAAATGAAAGTTGAGCACTCGCTACATTGGTCCATTTTAAGGTTTTGGAGAGAGTGGGTATGGTGGATTATAAACTTTCTTTGCCATCCAGCTTGTCATGAGCTCATCCGATGTTTCATGTTCCCATGTTTCAGATGTATCATGAGGATCAATCACATATGCTAGATTTCATTTCAATGCAGTTGGATGAGAACTTGGCGTAACAGAAGAAACCAGTGACCATTATGGATAGGCAGGTTAGGAAGCGAAGGTCAAAGGATACTATATTGGTGTAGGTTCAATGGAGAGGTCAATTGGTCGAGCAGGAAACTTGGAAGACCAAGAACAATATGTTGAGAAGATATTCTCATCTTTTTGGCATTCTAGATATATTTCTAAACTCATTCGGGGATGAATATTTGTTTAAGAATGGGAGAATGTAATGACTGGACCGTTTGTTTTGTGTATTTGAGTCATGTTCCCTTATTTGAAGCTTACCATGCATGTGGTTATTGTTGTGTGACTTATAAGGATAGTTGATTTAGTTTCAGAAAGGTTCGGAGTGATTTGTAAGAGTTGACCAAAGTTTGACTTTTGTTAAAACGACCTCAGAATGTTGTTTTGATTGTTCCACTAGGTTTTTATAATGATTTTGTACTTAGACGTATATTCGAAATTGGATTGGGAGTTTCTAATGATGGTTAGGTGCCATTTTCCAAAAGATGGAAATTAGGAGGTTTTGAGAGTTCCTAAGTTTGACTGAGGGTTGACTTTGTGGTTATTGGATTAAAATTATTTTCCAGAAAGTTTGGATAGGTTCATTTCTATCATTTGGGACTAGTGTGCAAAGCATGGGTTCGATCTGGATTGGTTAGGCCTGAATCGAATGCTTGGTTTATTACGTTTTGAGACTTTAGATAAGCTTGGATTAGATATTGGAACTTGTTGGCATGATTGGAATTGGTTCTGGGACGGTCAGATGTGATGCAGGGGGTCTTCTTCGCATTCGGGGAGGGAGGCTGGTGATTGCACAATAGAAGTTTTGGTAGGAGAGGTTTTACCTTTCGCGTTTGTGGGAGAAGGGTTATGTCCGCAGAAGGGTAGGATAGGATGCTCCACATTCGTGCTCAGGAGTCGCGTTCACATAGGCTTGTATCCAGGTAGGAGCATTTCCATCGCAATCTCAGGCATGGGGCCACATTCGTGTAGGCTTAGCTGGTGCATGGTCGCGTTCGTGAAGGGTCGTTTTTCAGTTGTGCGTTTTTAGTGTATATGGCAAAAATACGAGAGACCAATATTCGTGATTATTATGTCTTTCTATTATATGTCCTCAGAAGGCTCGAAGTAAGGTTCGAGGACTCGACCACGAGGGTCTCCTATGCTCGACCTCGTGGCGGCATAAATCGACAGCGATCGTGAAAGAGCGGGAAACTCCCGAAGGGCATGTGTCTTAAAGTTGACAAGGTTACAAGTCCGTACCGTGACATTAAATAGCTGTACCAGCTGTATATCTTTGTAACAAATGCTTATGTACTATGTTGGGATTCTTCCTCCTATATAAAGGGGACCTTTATCATTTTTTGCACAGATGATATTGAATACAAGGAAGAAGAACATTTTCTGCTCTCTAACTCAGACATCCTCTATTGTCTCTTTACTGATTTACTACTTACATTTATTGCATTTCATTGATTGTTATTAATTTATTATTCATAATTGATCATACATAGCCTCCTTCGAGGCCCACAGAACTGTTATAGCTTCATCGACCATTCACCATTAGACCCGAGCCTCAACCTCGAGTACTTTTCTCGGCCAGCTCGGAACCCCGGATTCTGGGCAGTCTGGTTTGCCCACTTCAGTCCTTTATAGTTTTACCGTGTTTCTTTAACTCACACTTAGCATCTATTTCTTAAAAACTAGCATTAAAATAAATCACATATTTTTAGAACCACATAATCAAATATAAAAGGTAAACAGTTTGGCGCCCACAGTGGGGCTAAAAATAATAGTGATTGTTTTATTGCTGGTTCACTGCAGAACACAAGTTATCCTTCACACTTTTTCTTGTCCAAGAATCTTTTTATTTCAGGTTATAATGTCTAACTCAGTAAATGCACACGAAAACAACGATGTTGAAGACAATGGAGAGAACAGTGTAGCTGTTTCAGGCGCTGAGGATGCACCAAACCCAAACCCAGTGGATGTGGGCTCACGTAACGCCCAACATGTCGATCTTAGCTCCCCCACTGACGAGGATATACTCCGGGAAAAAGAATAGGAGTTTCAGAAAACTCCAGCTCGAGAAGAAAGATAGGTTAGCCTTCACGTTATTTTTGAAATGTTGCAGGCACAACAGTTGGCAATCGCAAAGCTGCAAAGCCACCAAAAAACTCCAAGTACAGCAAGACCGGAGACAGCTCCGCGTGTCCAATAGGCACCGGAGAAGTCGAACAACAACGGGTCAGCAACCGACCCCGCTATTATGAAGATGCTCGAAGATTTCACGAAGTGAATTGAATCAGGTGAAAATAAAATATAAGCCAACCATAAAAAGGTGGAGACCTACAACACGACGGTCGACCAGATCTCATGCGCCCTATTCTGAAGGGTGTAGATTAGAAGAAGTTCGTGCAAAGGCCTTTCCTATCAATTGCGGCTCCGAAGCCCATCCCGAAGAAATTCAAAATACCCGATCTCCCGAGGTAAACCGGGACATCGAACCCCAACGAGCACATCACTGCCTACACTTTTGCGGTAAAGGGGAACGACTTGAATGATGACGAGATTGAATGTGTCCTATTGAAAAGGTTCGGATAAACATTATCAAAGGGGTCCATGATGTGGTATCACAATCTAACCCCTAACTCGATAGACTCATTCGCTATTTTGGCATACTCTTTCATAAAGGCACATGCTGGTGCCACCAAGGTTGCTACAATGAAATCCGGCGTTTTCAAAATCAAACACAAAGAAAGTGAGATGCTAAGTAAATTTGTATCTCGCTTTCAAATGGAGCGAATGGAGTTACCACCGGTCTCCGATGACTAGGCAATACAGGCCTTCACCGAAGTTTGAACGAACGGAGTTCGATAGCTTCGAAATAGCTTAAACAGAACTTGGTTGAATATCCGCCGTCACCTTGGCCGATGTCCACAACTAATACCAGACAATGATAAGGGTCAAGGATGACCAATTAAGGGCCCCCTCAGGCTCAATATATCCTAGCAGGTTCCCGGCAAAGGAACAAAGGCCAAACAAGGAAAGGTACCAGTTGTATACTGAACATCAAAGAAACGCCCCAAGGCACAACATACCTCCAAACGATCAAAGAGTAGATTACGCTCAGAATCCTCGGGTACTCGTGAAAATAATCAATTTCGGCAGTCGCACAGGATCGGTGGAGGCACCACGGCTATCGTAGTATAAATTTAATGTTGACATCTCTTACATCGTATCAATTGTAGGTAAAATCAAGGATACCAGGGGGCCAAAACCCATACGATCAGATCCATCGAAAAGAAACAACAACATAGTGTGCGGGTTTCACAGCACGCAGGGTAATAGGACAAAAGATTGCAGGCAGCTCCGAGAGGAAGCAACCCGACTAGTTAGAAAAGGGTACCTCCAAGAATTCATCAGCGGTTGAGCTGTAAACCACCCTCAGTAAAGAAAAACAGCTCAAAGGAGCGGAATGGGAAAACCACAGCACATCGTCTATATGATCATCGGAGGGACCAACGTTCCTCAAGGACCCGTGATCAAGCGAACAAAAATATCCGCTGCAACAGCGGGGCAAATTCAGGGCTGCATATCCGAGGCACCCTTGCATTCAGCGAAGAGGATTTCGAGACCTTTTTCTCAACAACACAACAATGCTCTAGTAATTTCTTTTCTCTTGAATAACATTCAAATTAAACGTGTACTCGTGGATCCAGGTAGTTCGGCCAACGTAATCAGGTCGGAGGTGGTGGAGCAGCTCGGACTGTTCGATCAAATCATACCTACCTCACGTGTCCTCAATGGGTTCAATATGGCTGGCGAAGCAACGAAGGGGGAAATCATCCTCTCAGTCGATATGTCTGGTACGGTTAAAAATACTACATTCCATTTCATTGAAGGTGACATGAGATACAATGCGTTGCTAGGGAGGCCATGGATACACAGCATGAGGGAACTGCTATCAACTCTTCATCAACTTATAAAAATTCCAACAAAAGACGGTATAAAGACGGTATATAGGGAGCTACATGCAGCAAGGGAGATGTTCGCGGTTCACATCAAGGGACCAACATCCTCGCCCTCCACCTCGGAGGAGCCTGAAGGGAAACAGATCCCCAAGGACGACGAGGAAGACTTCCTAGCCCCCCGAACCTTCGTTGCCCCTGAAGAATCGGATGCAACTAAATCAACGGTTGAAAAACTGGATCAGGTTGTTCTAGTCGAACATCTCACAGATCAAAAGGTATACCTGGGAACGGGATTGACCCCCGAACTCAGGAAAAAATTCATCAAATTTCTTATTACTAACATCGACTGCTTTGCTTGGTCCCATTTAGACATGACAGGAATCCCGCCAGAAATAACCACCCACCGACTAAGCGTCGATCCCAGGTTCAAACCGATAAAGCAAAAAAGGAGACCTCAGTCCGAGGTAAAACAAGCGTTCATCAAGGACGGGATAACAAAGCTCCTCAAAATAGGGTCTATTAGAGAGGTAAAATACCCCGATTGGTTGGCCAATGTGGTGGTAGTCCCCAAAATGGGGAATAAGATAAGAATGTGTGTGTATTATAAGGATTTCAATCGAGCATGCCCCAAGGATTCATTCCCGTTGCCTAACATTGATCGCCTGATTGATGCTACGGCCGGCCACGAGATCCTAACCTTTCTCAATGCCTACTCAGGGTATAATCAAATTCAGATGTACCCCGAGCATAGGGAAAAGATTTCATTCATCATGAAGTATGGTACGTACTGCTACAACGTGATGCCCTTCGGGCTAAAAATCGCCACGTACCATAGACTAGTTAATAAAATGTTTGAACATAAAATAGGCAAATCCATGAAAGTATACATTGACGATAAGCTAGTTAAGTCCCTGCGCGCAGAGGACCATTTGACGCATTTGCAGGAGACGTTCGACATTCTCAGAAGCTACAACTTGAAACTCAACCCCGAGAAGTGTGCCTCCGGGGTGGGTTCGGGCAAATTTCTAGGCTTCATGGTGTCAAACAGGGAGATTGAGATCAACCCCGACAAAATCAAATCCATCGAGGAGATCACGGTGGTAAATAATATGAAGGTCGTGCAACGGCTGACCGGGTAGATAGCTGCCTTGGGCCGATTCATATCGAGGTCATCAGATAAGATTCATCATTTCTTCTCCCTGCTCAAAAAGAAAAATAGCTTCGAATGGACTTCGGAGTGCCAACATGCCTTAGAGGAGTTGAAGCGATATCAATCAAGCCCATTTTTACTCCACACCCCAAAGGAGGATGAAACATTGTATCTATACCTTGCTGTGTCCGAGGTAGCAGTAAGTGGTGTGCTAGTTCGAGAAGAACAAGGTACCTAATTCCCTGTCTACTATGTGAGTCGGACCTTGGGCAATGCCTAAACCATGTACCCTCTTCTACAAAAATTAGCTCTTGCATTAATTAGTGCATCCCGAAAGTTAAAGCCTTTTTTCAATGCCACCGCATTTATGTTTTAACAGTGTACCCCCTTCGAAGCATATTGTATAAACTCGAGTTATAAGGACGACTTGCCAAATGGGAGATCGAGCTCGAGGGGTATGATATCGAGTATCAGCCCCGAATGGCTATTAATCCCACATTTTGGCGGATTTTGTGGTTGACTTTACGACCCGCCCTAGTTCCCAAAGTAGATAAAGAACTTCTTCTAAAAAAAGGCACATATTCAAGGGTGTGCACCCTATTCACCGATGGTGCCTCAAACGTGAAAGGGTCCGTACTCGGCATAATTCTAAAACCACATACGGGCGGCGTGATTAGACAATCTATAAAAACTGCAAAAATGACTAACAACGAAGTCGAGTATGAGGCTATGATTGCAGATCTGGAATTTGCCAAAGCCCTAGGAGCTGAAATCATCGAAGCAAAATGTGATTCCCTCTTGGTAGTGAACTAGGTAAATGGGAGCTTCGAGGTTCGAGAAGACAAGATGCAAAGGTACTTAGACAAAATTCAAGTCACATTGCATCGTTTCAAAGAGTGGACCCTAACCCACATACCTTGAGAGCAAAATAGCGAGGTCGATGCCCTCGCTAATCTGGGATCATCCGTCGAAGAAGATGACATACTCCCCGGGACCGTTGTCCAGCTGTCCAAATCAGTGATCGAGGAAACCCATGCCGAAATCAACTCCACTAGCCTGACATGGGATTGGAGAAATAAATACGTCGACTATCTGGAAAGTGGGAAGTTACTCGCGGACCTTAAAGAGTCGAGGGCTCTACGAACCAAAGAAGCTCGATTCTCGCTCGACGAGAATAGAACTCTATATTAGAGGACCTTCGATGGACCCCTAACGGTATGCCTGGGACCGGGTGACACAGATTACGTACTCCGAGAAATCCATGAGGGTACTTGTGAAAATACCTCTAGCGCCGATTCTCTAGTCTGAAAGGTGATCAGAGCAGGTTATTATTGGGGTAACATATAAAAGGATGCCAAATAATTCATCCGGAAATGCGACAAATGCCAAAGATTAGCACCCATGATTCACTGACCCGGTGAACAACTACATTCAGCCTTGCCTCCATGGCCGTTAATGAAGTGGGGGATGGACATCGTCAGACCCCTACCAACGGAACCAGGTAAAGCTAGATTTATTCTATTTATGACTGACTATTTCTCAAAATGGGTGGAAGCGCAGGTCTTCGAGAAGATAAGAGAAAAAGAAGTCATTAACTTCATGTGGGATAATATCCTGTGCTGATTTGGGATCCTCTCCGAGATAACCTGCGATAACGGAAAACAGTTCATCGAAAGCAAAGTAATAAAGTTCCTCGAAGACCATAAGATCAAATGGATCTTGCCAACACCCTATCACCCCTATGCAAACGGCCAGGATGAATCTACAAACAAAACCATCATTCAAAACATGAAAAAGAAGTTAGAAAACGCAAAAGGTAAATTGAGGTAAATGATGCCCGAGGTCCTATGGGAATACTGAACAACTCAAAAATCAAGCACAAGAGAGACACAGTTCTCTATGTTGTATGGGTATGAGGCCTTGATACTGGTCAAGGTCGGGGAGACAAGTGCCAGATTATGACACGCTACAAAAAATTCAAACAACGAGGCAATGACTGCAGCCCTCGAACTAGTGGATGAGAAGAGAGAACCTTCACTAGTCCAAATGGCCGCCCAAAAACAAAGAATCGAAAGATACTATAACAGGAGAACAAACCTCCGCCATTTCGGAGTCGGGCCCTTAGTCTTAAGGAAAGTCACCCCGAACACTCGGAACCCCAATAAGGGAAAATTAAGCCCGAGCTGGAAAGGACCGTACCGTATCCTCGGAGTAATCGGCAAAAGGTCCTACAAACTCGGCACTATGGAAGGCGAACAACTTCCGAGCAATTGGAACATATCAATGCTCAAACGCTGTTATTGCTAAGGTAAAACCACCCTCATGTTTTCATTTTGTGTACTCCACACTAAACTTTTGCAGATATCCGATGGAAGACATCGAAACATCCCCCAATTCCAAAAAGTCCTTTGGGTTTTAAAGTATGCGTTGCACTATTTTCCTTCTATAGGGTTTTATCCCTGAAAAAAGTTTTACCGGTAAGGTTTTTAATGAGGCGACACCCAAATAAGACTCAACAAGTATCCAAGGCTTCTCTTCGGTCAACCTCAAATACTTAGGGGCATCACCCCGGGAGATCACCTCTTCGGAGAAATCAAAGCAAGCCAAAGAGGACCTCGATAAGAAAATGATGTATCGCGCCATACAGTCTATTGAATCGTGTCTGCATAGAATAACTGAACCCTCGACGGTGAAAATGTGTATACTTGTACCAAGTAATACGAGGAGCATCGTTTATACTAAGCTTTGCGCTTTCAAAGAATTTTTATAACAGGAAATGGCTCCAGAGCCAGAAATTTCCCGGACACTCAGGGACTGAAGTCAAGAACTCGAAGACCTAATACCTCAGGGCCAGAAAATTCGAGCTCCAAAGCCCAAGTTTAAAAAGAACGCCCCCAAAGCCAAAACATTTCGATGCTTCGGGGACTGTCGTTTATCTCCTCGTAGGATATCAAAGCTCGAGGCCATAAGACCCCAAGCGGGCAACCTTGAGTTCGAAAGCCCTCTGTGTGGCGGCACCAAATCTGTAAGTCTTACGGGCATGACAAAATCTGTAAGTCCTACGGGCATGACCAAATCTGTAAGTCCTACGGGCATGACCAAATATGTAAGTCCCACGGGCATGACAAAATTTGTATGTCCTACGGGCATTATCAAATATGTAAGTCCTACAAGCATGACCAAATTTGTAAGTCCTACGTGCATGACCAAATATGTAAGTTCTACGGGCACGATAAAAAATGAAAGACCTTAAAAAGGCATAATCCCGATATTAAAATCAAGGCTATATATTCGAACTTGTAAGACCCCTCAAAAGGCATACCCTCGATATAGACACCTAGATTATCTCACTCAGGGGCTGAAAGGCTACGACCAAAGACAACGACTCCGGTCGACAGGCTAAGTCCAAACTAACGCGACTCGGGGACACCCGGCCGTCGCCACATAATCACAAATACTTCGAAAAGAACCGGTTAAATAAGGTTACCCTCCGCATAAGCAAAAAAGAGCTTCGATCATTTGCATGTCAACTCCAAACAATGAAAGGCTTCGAGACAATTCAGCCATAGGGCAGAACCTTCTGAGGTGCTCATCTATCATCACATAATGACTCGTAATCAAGGTTCTTATCAAACCGTCGAAGAGGTTGACGAATACAAAGCTTCAAAAACGTATTTAGCGAGGGGAACTATAGCCATACTAAAGGTCGTATCTGTAAGGACCAGTAAAATCCTTAACCAGAACGATGCCCAGTTAGATTCCTATGTTGTTATAGCTGTAGAGGAAGAAAAATCACAAAAAAAAATGCAAATCTGCGGTCCACTATGCGGTCGCGTAAAAGCTATGCGGACCGCATACTAGCCGCAGAGTGAATTAGATTGCGGGCCAATTTGAAGGTGATTCTGCGGCCCAAAATGCGATCGCATATTTGATATGCGGGCCGCATAATCCATCGCATATCTGCCTTGGAGTTTTGCGAGGGGAGTTTTGCGGCGCACTATGCGACCACAGAAGAGGTATGTGGGCCTCATAATGGCCGCATACTCGGTCAGTGTGCCCTTCTTTTTCACCTCGGTTGAGGAAATTTCGGCGGCACGTTTCCGGGCCGCATATGCAACTGCATTTTTGACTCGGGGCACCCCATTTTCTAATTTTAAACCCGACCCAACCAATATAAAACCCATTCCACATCATTTTAAACCATTTTTCTGATACTATAGAGTGATAAAGAGAGATTCTAGAGTGAGAAGAAGTCACCCACCCTCCATCATCACCATTCTTGATTGCATGATTGAAGAATTTCAAAAGGCCTAAAATTACAGATAAGAACTCATACCCTATCCTCTAAATTCAAAAATCTAGTTGGGGGGGGGGGAATATTTTGTCATGTAAATGTGGGATGGGGGAGGTAATATCCTTGCATGCATGAGATTCTAAGACTATGTGAGGGTAAGCAAAGGCAAAAATAGAAAGAAATGGGGGATAGGGCCCTAGCAAGTTCGTAATGGTGGTGTAAGGGCTCTGTCGAACTAGGTCTATGATCAAGTACCTAATTAAGATTTGATTGTGTTATTTTGTTGAATAGGTTGGAAAGGTTGAAGGATTTTGGAAGTCGTCGTAGGAATTAGGGATAAACACCCAGTCGAGATATGTATGGTTAACTCTAATCTTTGTAGGATCGACTTATTGGTGTTCGAGTAATTGGTATGAGCCCCTTGCTTGGTTCTATGTGAATTGATTATCTCAATGTGTTAAGTTGGAAAACTTCTATTCCTTAATTGTCTTAGTTGTCTATCATGCCTCCATGTTACTTGAAATTGTGAATTATGATTCTTTATGCTTATCCTATTATGTGTATAATTTATCATATGTTGGAACTTATCAATACAAGGGAGAGTGTCACTAAACGAATAAAAAGGGAAACAAACTCAGTTGTCAAACGTATCCAAGTTCCAAGGACTATCTGATAATTGATGAGAGAGGAACGTGAACTGAATAATTAATTGATGTGGTTATGTTCCAAGTGATATGGCCTAGCCGATCGGGCTGAGATCGGACACCATGATGCGCTCATGATGGTATTTACATCGAAAGATGGATATAAATTATGATGTTGGATATGTCTCACTGGGATGTCTTAGCCGGTCGGGCAGAGAACAGACACCGTGTAAAAATGACGTGGTGGTATTATAAATGGTGGCACTTGGCATTAAAAGGATAATTGATCAAAAGGATGAAAAGATGAAACAAGAATTCTATGAGACTCTCATTCGTTTTCCTTGACTTCTGTGTAATGTTATTTGATTTCTATGATTGCCTTCCTAACTGTTTATTATTTATTCTACTTAGAGTAGAGTTTTTTCTTACATACTAGTACTATTCGGTGGTACTAACAGTCCTTTTGCCTGGGGCGCTACATCTTTTAAATTGACGTAGGTGGCTCTGTAGCTGGTTGCGCTGATCGCATGTAGTGGTACCTTCCCTTCCATACACATCAGTCTTGGTGAACCCCGCTTCTTCCCGGGGTCATGTGTAATTATGTTGCTTTTCTTTTTGTTATGTTGTCACATTTTGAGGTATAATCGGGGCCTTTTCGCCGGAAGGTTTTTGTTTGTCTTCCTTATTCCTAGAGGCTCCGTAAACACTTATGTGGGTCATGTGTACTTGTTGGGTGGTCGTTGAATTAACCTGTAATTGTAATTATCTCCCACAAGAATTGTAAACTGTAAGTATATTTTGAAGACTTTAATTTTGGACACTTGTGAATAAGGAAGAATGGTTTGGTAACGCATATATATGTTCATAACCGACCTACAAAATTATGGGTCACGAGTGAGTCGGGTAGCAAAAGTCTCAACAGGCTTTCTCGACCACGTTCATTCGGTTAAGCACCGATCGCGCTCCCGGAAATTTGGGGTGTGACAGTATCAACCCAACACGTAAGAGCCAAGGCTCCAGCTTGAAGAGCCTCAGGGTTAATTCAACAACCTAAGGGTCGATGAGCTTGAGTCAAAACCCGACTCGAATACTGAGCCCGAAACGGTTAACTAAAATGCCTAATGGAGACGCATAAAAAGCCAACGAGCCAACATCAAAACGCCTACGGGCCAATTAGAGGTGATACCGACCAAATGTGTAAGAGCCTAAGTACTAGCTTAAAAAGCCTCAGGGCTAATACAAAAACCTAAGGGTCGATAAGCTCGAGTCGAAATCCGACTCGAAAACTGAGCCCTAAACGGTTGACAAAAATTCCGGAGGGCCGATGCATAATAGCCCAAGAGCCAGCATAGAAATATTCCAAGGCCGACTTTAAGGCCTAAAGGTCGAAGAGCTTGAGTCAAAACTTGATTCGGGGGCTAAACCTCGAACGCTCAGTTTTTGGCCATTGCGAAATTGCTCGTCAAAATCAGAAACCTAATGGTTTGTTAAAGAGTATGGATTTCGCGCCAATAACAAACGAGCATTGCAATCTATTACAAAAAAGCAAAGGTGAAACGAGGAATGATGAAAGATGAAAGGCTTCTTATATATATTGAAAGATAAAGGAGCATATTTACAGGACTTGTATCTAAAGCTCTTACAAAGGAGAAAACAAATATAACCCTAATCTATCACCGGGGATGTGCCTTCAACGGCTCCCTCAGGGGCCACACCTTTAACAGCTCCAGCTCCGTCCCCGTGGGATTTAATGGTCTCTTCCCCCTCGGGATCTTCTCCTTCATCTCCATCATCTTCTGAGCCACTGCTCGATTCACCTTCATAAGTGAGCAACGCAACAACCTCCTCTTCTAGGGTCTTCACCCTCTCGATCTCGGCAGAGAGATCGATGCCCTCCGCATGTATATCCTCGAGATCCTGCATCCGAGATTTTAATCGAGCATGCTCCACAGCTCGAGCCAATTGTAACTCGACCTCCTTAGACACCTTCCTGGCCTGAACATTTGCGGCAACTGCATCCTCCTTGTACGAGGATACGAGCGCATCGACTTGGATGCAAATAGCGCAACGGCTGACTCGGCTAAAAGCCAGTAACTGCTGTAATCAATTCGATGGCTTTTCAAAGGTTGTATGGACGCGACCTTTTGGGTACCTCTTTGTCACATCAATCTCTTGATATGGCGTAACTGATGTAGTAATGGAAACATTTAAGGCTCGGTATTTCAAAATCGTTTCTTGTCCTTTCATTCCTAGAAACGCGGGGACTATCTGTATACGACCAAAATCGGAGAAGTCGATTTCGTGATTATTATGGCTTTCTATTATTTGTCCTCAGAAGGCTCGAAGAAAGGTTCGAGGACTCGACCCCGAGGGTCTCCTATGCTCGCCTTGGGGCGGCATAAATTGGCAAGCGATCGTGAAAGAGCGGTAAACTCTCGAAGGGCATGTGGCTTAAAGTTGACCAGGTTTGCAAAAGTAGTACAAGTCCGTACCGTGATATTAAATATTTGTACCAGCTGTATATCATTGTAATAATTCTCATTTACTATGTTGGGATTCCCTCTCCTTTATAAAGGGTACCCTTATCTTATTTTGCACACAAGATATTGAATACAAGGAAGAAGAACATTTTCCGCTCTCTAACTCAAACATCCTATATTGTCTCTTTACTGATTTATTACTTACATTTATTGCATTTTATTGATTGTTATTCATTTATTATTCATCATTGATCATAAATAGCCTTATTCGAGGCCCACAAAACTGTTATAGCTTCATCGACCATTCACCATTATCCCCAAGCCTCGACCTCGAGGACTTATCTCGGCCAGCTCGGAACCCCCGGTTCTGGGCAGTCTAGTTTGCCCACTTCAATCCTTTATGGTTTTACCATGTTTCTTTAACTCACACGTAGCATTTATTGCTTAACAAATAGCATTAAAATAAATCACATATTTTTAGAACCACATAATCAAATCTAACTGTAATTACAATTCTCAATTTAAATATTTGAACCTGCAAAAAATCATGATGTAGCTTGCGCGATCACAATGCATAGGCCCGGACAGACCACTTTAAGCAGGAATTTTGAGATTTTACCCACTTTATCGTATTATGAGCCCCAGACTTCGAGAGTGGGAGATTTTGACGGAGGTAATCAATTTACACTTGAATTTGACTCCATGTCATAATTTTCCGTGGATTTCTATAACTAAAAGATTGAATTTTAAAGTGAAATTTGGGGATTTTTGATAAATTTTTTGGAAAGCGGTTAAATAAGATTCAAACCATGATTTGGAGTCAGTTTCGGATAAAACTTGTATATTTGGACTTGTATGAGAATGATTGTTTGGGATTTGTGGATTTTGTTTGGTTCCAGGGGCGGGCCTAGGTTGATATTTTGGTTGACTTTGTGTATTTGATTAAAGAATCAATCTCTACTGATTGGTTTGATTTCTATTGTTTTATTTGATGTTATTAGGATGTATTTGACTAGATTTAAGCCATTCATGAATTTTAAGCTACCGAGTAGAGGTAAAACTCTTAGCTAACATGGTTAAGAGGAAAAGTCCTATAATTTGACTTATTTTATATGTGTTAAAGTTTTAGGGCGGTATATATACGTGATAGCGAGCATATATGCATTTACCGAGTATAAATCATGATCGGGGTATAATTAACATATTTTATGCCTTGTTTTGACTATGTGCTCATTTTATTAATGATTTGTTTGACTTATGTGAATACATTGCTCTCTTATTCATGTTATAAATTATGCCTCGGCTTATGGTTATTAAGGAAGGCATGAGAACTTACTCTTGATATGTTGAATTGCTTAAATTGATGGTAATCACATAGAGATTCCATGAGCACATATCCGTTACATGAACATATGCTTAAATTCATGAACATATGCATGTATTTCTAAATAAGGATACTTGATTTGGAATCAGAATTTTTGCACGAATGGTAAGGGTGTGGATGAGATAAAATTATGACACATTGGACATGGTGATAGGATACTGATTTATGAGTGATGCTGCTATGCCCCTCTTAGCGCTTAGATTTGAATTTGTCCCTTAGGAGTCCGGTGATTACACATTTTATCTTGGACCTTGCGAGCATGGTCGTTATATGAATTTTGTATTAAGTCGATATATGGATTTTGTGTCAGGTTATGTTGATACATAGATTATGTATCGGGTGCATGAATCTTTTATGATTATGAGCATGCAATCAAATTATCGACTCATTTATAAGTATCCATTAAACTGTTAGTTATGACTTAAAATCCTTATATGCTAGTTGGGAGTCCTGTCTTTGTTACTTGAGCACGCTATCTTTTAATACCATATTTGAGTAGCGATATGATTATTCTGTATTGAAGAGCATATTTCATATTTCAAAAATTGAGATATGTGATTCCGGTTGCTCGTGATATTATTTACTATTTTAGTTCTTAATTGTGTTATTATACTTGTCTGCTATGTATTTTGAAGAATCTAGCATCGCCACTACTTTTATGAGGTTACACTTGATACTTACTAGGTACGGATTGTGATGTACTCATACTACGCTTCTATATATCTTTATTTGCAGATCTTCAGGTGGATCCTAGCAGAGCGTCTTGATTGAGCTGGGAGACTATACAGAGACTTAGGGTGAGCTGTACTTAATAGATCTGCTTTGTAGTTCTCGAGTCCATGTTCCTTCATTTTTCTTGTCTATGTGTACTCCAGGCAACTTGACATGTATCTAGACTCGTTCTCATTTCCGTAATTTGCTAGTGTACTTGTGCTATGTAGTTTTGGGGATTGTACGATATTGGTCATGTTTAGGCCGTATTATGACTATATAAGATATTGTTAATATTTTGGGTTATTACTGTCTCTATTCATTCTATATCATTGTTAATTAAAGAAAATGGACATTGAATTGTTGATTGTGAGTTGTCATACTTAGCAAGTTCGGTTAGGAGAACTAGGACTCAGGCTTTTGTTTTAAAGAACCTACCTATAGCCACGTATGTACCGTAGTTTGCCAAGGTCCTGAAGCAGTTTCTTCTTCTCTTTCTTCACTGAAATCTCAGTGCAATTATTATCCATATACTAGTTAGTCTGACACTTCTCCAAAACTGCTCCAACTTCCATAATCCATCAAAGCCCAATTACAACAAAATAAAACAAGATTAACGAAAATAATGAAATAATTAGAAAAAATTCAAAACTAATGAAATAGGGAATAAAAATTACTAACTACGAAATCGAATTAAATCTTTTGGGTTGCCTCCCAATGAGCTCCATATTTAACATCGTAATATGATGATATATACCTTACTCCAAGTTACGAAAAAGGATATAGAGGTCTTGTTGTGCTCCACCTCTCTTTTCTAATAGTGCTTTACTCTTTGTCCATTAACCAAAAATTTCTTATCCGAGCACAGAGCTTTCAACTTAATCGCAGCAGGCGGCGTAGCACGTACCACCTCAAGAGGTCAAGACCATCTAGAACCCGAGATTTTCAGGGAAAACCTTTAGTCTTGAGTTGAACAAGACAACTAACTGGCTCGGCTCAAACTTACGACGCTGGATATGCTTATCGTGCCATCTCTTAATCTTTTCCATATACAACTTGGTATTTTCATACACGCGTAATCAAAACTCATCAATCTCATTAACTTGCAAGAATGTCTTCACACTTGCCAATTATATATCAAGATTTAGATTATTAATCGCCCAACAGGGCTTGTGCTAAAGCTCAACGGGCAAGTAGCATGTCTTACCATAAACCAACTTATATAGTGAAGCACTAATATGAGTCTTAAATGCAGATCAATATTTCCATAGAGCGTCATAAAGCGTGGCTGCCTACTCCTTCCTACTTAAATTTACCTTTTCTCCATGATCTACTTCACGTCCTTGTTCGACACCTAAACTTTTCCACTAGTTTATGGATGGTAAGCGGTAGCGACCTTGTGTTTTAACCCTATATTTCGCTAGAACATATTCAATAGCTTGTTACAAAAATCAGTACCTCAGCCATTCAATAGGTTCTTCAAAAAGCTCACTGTTACTTTTGTGTTATTAGTAGGAAGAGCAACGACTTTGGCACACTTCGACATATAGTCAACTTTCAGCATTATGTACCTATTTTCATGTGAAATATGGAAATGGTCCCCTAAAATCGATCCCTCATACATCAAACACTTCAACTTCAAGAATACCTTCCAGTGACATCTCATACTTCCTTGTGATTATCCTAGTTCTTTGGCATCTATCGCACTTCTGTACAAAGGAATGTGTATATTTTAATAATTGCAACCAATATAAACCAATTTCAACAAATCTTTGAATAATTTTTTGTTCAGGTATAACCGCCGTGATGACAACCATAAGCCAATGCATGACGGTCATGAAAAATAGCTTTTATCTCTTTCTCGAGGATGCACCTTTGGACCACTTGATCTGCACATTACTTATACAAATGGCTCATTACATAGATAAAACCTAAAATTATGTAGAAACCTTCTTCTGCCATTAGGTGGAAAGTCTGGTGGAATTATTCTGCTCACTATAAAATTTTGAATAGTCTATATACCATGGGGTGGCATATGTGATGGCCAATAATTGTTCATCTGGAAGGATCACCTGTATCAAACTCCCCTAAGCTACATGATCCTGATTTTCCAATATAGACAAGTTACCGACCACTTATTCTCTATTTCTTTTCGATCCTGGATCTCCAAATTAAATTATTGCAAGAGAAGAACCTAACGTATTAGTATCAACTTAGCATCTTTATTTTTAATAAATACCTAATAGATGAGTGATCTGTGTAGACGATGACTTTGGTGCCACTATATAAGCTCTAAATTTGTCAAACGCCCGTACTATCATAAGTAATTCCAATTTAATGACTATTTAATTCATCTGGGTTAGAGTTAGAGTTTCACTTGCCCAGTAAATAGAATGGAAGAACTTATTCTTTCGTTAACCCAAGACAACTCCAATTGTAACTTCTCTCGCATCACACATCTACTCAAATGGTTTGGCCAATCAGGGTCAATGTTGATTGATGCAGTCACCAACCTTTGCATTAAATCCTCAAATGATTTCAGACAAGCATCATCAAATTTAAAGGTAGTATGGCAAGCAACCTGCACAAAGGAGAGAAAATTTTAGAAAAACCTTAATGAAACAATAATAGAAGCTTGCATATCCCAAGAAACTACAAACGCCCTTCATAGATGTTAAATGGGATAATTTTTCAATTGATTTCACCTTCTCCTTGTCCACCTCCAAACTATTGGAAACATTGTGCCTCATACTATACCTTTTCATACCATAAAATAATATTTTTTTCAGGTTGGCACCAAATTTATCTTTTCATACCTAGCAAGAACTTTAGTAAGATTTGTTAGGCTTTCATTAAAAGATGTCCCAAACATAGAAACATTATCCATAAAACTATACCAAACTTCTCTATTATATCAATAAAAATAGCTATCATACACCTTTGAAAAGTTACTGGTACATACACAACCTGAATGGCGTTTTCTTAAATGCATTAGTGCCATAAAGGCAAGTAAATGTAGCTTTCACTTCATCCCCCGCGGCAATAAAAATATGTGTTTAGCAAGAGTACCCATAAAATAAAGCAATTATATTCATGTCTAGCTAGCCTTTCTAACATTTGATCAATAAAAGGAAGAAGAAATCAGTCTTTTCTTGTAGCATTATTTAATTTCCTATAATGTATATTCAATCACCACAACAACAATACCTCCCTTCTTAGGCACGCACTGGACTGGGCTAACCATTTGCTGTCAGAAATAGAAAAACAATACTTGCATCAATCCATTTAATCATTTTTTCCTTACTACATCATTCATGATTGAATTCAAATGGCGTTGATGTTCTTCACTCAATTTGCACCTGTTACACCCTATGTTTTTGTACGTGAGAGTACGTCGTAAGTCAATTAATATAAGCTCAGAAATGAGATTATATTTGAACGTACATAAAGTAATTTAATAATATTACCTTGGAAGTTAAAATACTTGATATCATGAATAAAAAGTACCAAGAGGGTTGGAAGACTTATAAGCTAAACGAATCGAATAAGATAAGTTTCATCGAAAGTCGATAAGTTAGGAACGTTATAACATGTACTTCTGAGATGACACTAGGGTGCTTAATATGATAAGGAGATTGTGAGTACGTGATTTTTTACCTAACATATAGTCCTACAAAAATTCAATAAATTATTTAGTTTTATGAATTTTATTGGATTTCCGTGCTATTTGCATTATGTAACCATAATTCGTCTTTTTAAATGTACAAATTATTTAAAGAGACATGATTAGGTGCGTAACCTTAATTATTATTTAAATAAATATCATTATTTGACATAAAATAGGTTAAGGTTTAATTTGTCACGACCCAATTCTCCCTCCGACTGGGTCTCGTGATGGAACCTAGTGTTGACGACTAGGTAAGCCTAATCATTAAGGATAATTAAATATAACAAGTAGAAATAGGAGAAATTGAAATAAGACCATACTAACAATCGATGCAGCTCGACACTTACATCTTAATTTATCCAAGACCCGAAATATCACATAACATCACAAGCTATACTTTATGGCTCAATATACAAACTGGAAAAAATGACAGAGTATTCTCATCTACAAGTACTAACTATACTAGGATAGGAGGGGGACTCGGAAGCTTTGCGGACGCTGCAGAATAAACCTCAAAGTCTCCAATCGCCTGCTGGTGAACTAGTTACGGTATGGCCCACTGGTACCTTGATCTGCACATGGGAAAAACATGCGCAGAAGGGCGTGAGTACTCCACATTCGGTACCCAGTAAGTGCCGAGCCTAACCCCAGTCAAGTAGTGACGAGGTCAAGTTGAGGCTCTACTGAGTTTGCAAAAACAATAACAAATATAATTAACAGTTAAGTAAAGCAGTAATGGTTAAAGAAAATTAAGGTAAAGACTGAATATAAATGATGCAATAACCTTAGACCCAGCACAACATCAACTCAATAAATAATCGCGCAATGCAATGCAAGGGAAAGTCTCATGTCTCGGCTCGCAGTCCCAACGTATGCGATGCAATGCAAGGGAAAGTCTCAGGTCTAAGCCCGCAATCTCAATGTATGCGATGCAATGCAAGGGAAAGTCTTAGGTCTACGCCCGCAGTCCCTATATATGCAATTCAATGCAAGGGAAAGTCTCAGGTCTAAGCCCGCAGTCTCTATATATGCGATGCAATGCAAGGGAAAGTCTCAGGTCAAAGCCTGCAGTCCCTATGTAACTATACAATGCAATGTACATATCCATTATAGCGCAATTCAAAGGTTTTTGAGAAAAACAGTTTGATGTTATGGGAGAAACGAACGTAACCAGTTCTCAAATAATAGTAGCGAGTGGAAAAAATCAGGTAAAATCGATTGTCATGATAAAATCTTAAGTTGTTACTCAGCTCGACCAGTAACGGTAATAGTAGAATTGAAAATAAGGCATATTGTATAAGGAATCTAGGAAATATAGTGAAAATATCCCATGCACGTGCTCTTCACCTCATGTACACGGGGATTTATAGTAAAAACCAGTTTAAAATGTCTAAGAGAAATTCCCCAACACAGAGTTAGGCAAGCCACTTACCTCGACTGTGCAAATCAACCGATAATCACACTCTTGCCACGAGTATCCAACTCCGGGTGGCCCAAATCTATTTAATTCGATTACATAATGTAAATATCATTTCAAGAATTCAAACTAACTAATTAATTCAGAACAAATACGCGAAATTAGAAAAATTGACCAAAACGCTCCTCGGTCCCACGTCTCGGAATCGGATAAAATTTACATTTTCCGAAGCCTTATTCACTCACGAGTCTAACCATATGAAAATCTCTCAAATCGGAGGTCAAATACCCAATCAAAAACCCTAAGCTTGGTCTAAGAAGTTTCTTGCAATTTTCCCAAATTTCTACTTAATAATCTCGAATTTAAGATTAGGATCATGGAAGATAACCTATGATGGTTAGCAATCACTTACCTTGAATACCCAAGCAAAATCCTCTCAAGAATCGCCTCTCCCGAGCTCCCACAATTCAAAATGGTGAAAATAGCATAAACCCTCGAATTTTTGGAATAATCACATAGGGATCTCGCACCTGTGGTCCCTTTCACCGCACCTGCGGAAACTCCAACGCAGGTGGGGAAGTCACTTAAGATCATCTGGGGCCGCACCTGCGGTCGTATGGACGCGCCTGCGGTTTCGCATTTGCGCGACCCAA
Source organism: Nicotiana undulata (assembly GCA_005239495.1). Classification (NCBI taxonomy): domain Eukaryota; kingdom Viridiplantae; phylum Streptophyta; class Magnoliopsida; order Solanales; family Solanaceae; genus Nicotiana; species Nicotiana undulata. The sequence goes on from ML281534.1 coordinate 73,667, forward strand.
GTCGCACCTGCGACCACTGGTCAACCTCCCCCACCATCGCACCTACGACCACCACATCGCTTCTGCGTGATCGCACCTGCGGGAAACCTTCGCAGGTGCGAAAACACCAGAAAGAGCCTGGTTCAGCAATTTCCCAAGTTCTAAATTCTTCCGTTAAGCATACGAAACAACCCTAAGGCCCCCGAGACCTCAACCAAAACCACCAACTGATCCCAATACCCTATCCAAACTTGGTCGAGCCTTAAAAAACACATCCCATAACATCCAAATACTCAAAGATGCATAGATTCAAGCCTAAGAACTTAGGAATTTCTAAGAATTCATATTAGACGCCAAACCACGTCTAAACTCGTCCGAATGACCTCAAATTTTGCACACAGGTCAAAAATGACATTCCGGACCTGCTGCCCCTTTCGGAATTCCATTCCGAGTCCGATACCAAAATCTCACATATCGGCCGAAATCGCCGAAATTCTAACTTTCTCCAATTCAAGCCTAAATCTACATCCGACCTCAAAAATACATTTCGAACACGCTCCCAACCCCGAAATCACCTAACGGAGCTAACGGAGTCGACGGAATTCTATTTCGGATCCGTATTCACATATATCCCGCGACAACCCAATTTCTAAGGTTGAAACTCATCTTAAAGGACTATATGTCCAAAAACACTCCAATTAAAATCACTCGACGCTCCGACACGTTCCATTAACATAAGAAAACATAGGAGAAACAGTTATGAGGGGATCAGGGCGCTAACTCTCAAAATGACCGACCTGGTCGTTACATTCTCCCACTCTTAAGAAAACCGTTCATCCTCGAACTAGTATAGAAACATACCTGAAGCTGTGAATAGATGATGGTACTGACTCCGCATGTCCTGCTCGATCTCCCAAGTCTCCTCCTCGACCGGATGACCCCTCCACTGTACCTTGACTGAAACAATATCCTTCGACCTGAGCTTTCTGACCTGCCTGTCCAAAATGGCCACAGGCCCCGCAACATAGGATAAATCCTTGTCCAACTAAACTGAGCTAAAATCCAAAACATGAGCCGGATCACCGTGATACTTTCAGAGCATGGAAACGTGGAATACAGGATGAACACCTGCTAGGTTGGGAGGCAAGGCCAACTCATAAGAAACCTCCCCAACCGGGCGTAGCACCTCAAAAGGGTATGAATCTCGGACTCAGCTTACCCTTCTTCCCAAATCTCATGACGCCCTTCATAGGCGATACCCGAAGCAACACCCGATCACCAACCATGAATGATAAATCATGAACCCTCCGGTCTGCATAACTCTTCTGCCTGGACTGAATTGTGCGAAGCCTATCCTTAATCACTCTCACCTTGACCAAGGCATCCTGGACCAAATCCGTACCCAACAATCGGGCCTCGCCAGGCTCAAACCATCCTACTGGAGCCCGAGACCGCCTACCATATAAGGCCTCAAATGGCGCCATCAAAATGCTGGACTGGTAGTTGTTATTATAAGCAATCTCTGCAAGAGGCAAGTACTGATCCCATGATCCTCCAAAATCCATCACACAAGCATGGAGCATATCCTCCAGAATCTGAATCGTGCGCTCGGACTGTCCGCCCGTCTGAGGGTGGAATTGTACTGAGATCACTCTGGGTACCTAACTCACTATGCAAGTCTCTCCAAAAATGCGAGGTGAATTGAGGACCTCGGTCAGAAATAATAGATACCGGCACACCGTGCAACCGGACTATCTCCCGCACGTAGATCTTGGCCAACCTCTCAGAAGAATATGTAGTCAATACTGGAATTAAATGGGCTGACTTGGTCAACCGGTCCACTATCACCCAAATAGCATCATACTTCCTCAAAGTTCGAGGAAGTCCAACCACAAAATCCATGGTGATCCGCTCCCACTTCCACTCTGGAAGCCTCATCTACTGAAGTAATCCCCCCGGTCTCTGATGCTCAGACATGCTGACAATTGAGGCATCTGGCTACGAACTCCACTATATCCTTTTTCATCCTCCTCCACCAATAGTGTTGTCTCATATCCTTATACATCTTCACGGTACCGGGATGAATGGAGTACCGCGAGCTATGAGCCTCCTCAAGTATCAACTCCTGAAGTCCATCTACATCAGGCACACAAATACGATCATGCAGTCTCAACACACCATCATCATCTATGGTCATATCTCTGAAACCATCCTGCTGGACTCTATCCCGAAGAGCCCGAAGGTCGGGATCATCATACTGGCGCTCCCGAATGCAGTCATAAAGGGAAGATCGAGCAACAACACACGCAAATACCCGGTGAGGCTCAGAAAGGTCCAACCTCACTAACTGACTGGCTAAGGACTGAACATCCAAGGCTAAGGGCCTCTCAACTGCACGAAGATATGCCAACCTACCCAAACTCTCCGCCCGACGACTCAGGCGTCGGCCACCACATTGGCTTTTCCCGGATGGTATAATATAGTGATGTCATAATCCTTGAGAAACTCCAACCACCTCCTCTGACGCAAATTGAGGTCCTTCTGCTTGAAAATGTGCTGCAAACTCCGGTGATCCGTATATATCTCACAGGGAACACCGTATATATAATGACGCCATATCTTCAGGGTGTGAACAATCGGTGCCAACTCAAGATCGTGAACAGGGTAATTTTTCTCATGTACTTTCAACTTTCTGGATGCGTAGGCAATCACCCTACCGTCCTGCATCAACACCGCTCCAAAACCAATCCTCGAAGAATCACAATAGACCGTATAGGACCCCAAACCAGTAGGTAGTACTAACACTGGAGCTGTAGTCGGGGGTGTCTTGAGCTTCTGAAAGCTCTCCTCACACTCCTCGGTCCAAATAAATTATGCACCCTTCTGGGTCAATCTAGTCATGGATGCTGAAATGGATGAAAATCCCTCCACGAAACGGCGATAATACCCAGCCAAACCAAGGAAATTGTGGATCTCAGTAGTTGAAGACGGTCTGGGCCAACTCTGCACTGCCTCCACCTTCTTCGGATCTACCTTGATCCCATCCGAAGATACCACATGGCCTAAGAATGCCACCGAATCAAGCCAAAATTCACACTTAGAGAATTTGGCATATAACTTCTTATCTCTCAAGGTCTGGAGTACGGTCCTCAAGTGCTGCTCATGGTCCTCCCGGGACCGAGAATATACCAAAATGTCGTCAATGAATACGATAACGAGGGCATCAAGATAAGGCCGAAATACGATGTGCATCAGGTGCATGAAAGCTGCTGGGGCATTGGTCAGCCCGAATGACATAACCAGGAACTCGTAGTGACCATATCTAGTCCTGAAAGCGGTCTTCAGGATATCCGACTCCCGAATCTTCAATTGATGGTAGCCCGAACGAAGATTAATCTTGGGGAATACCATGGCACCTTGTAACTGGTCAAACAAATCATCAATACGAGGTAATGTGTACCTGTTCTTCACTGTCACCTTATTCAACTGTCTGTAATCAATGCACATCCGCATCGTCCCATCCTTCTTTTTCACAAATAGCACCAGAGCACCCCAAGGTGATACACTGGGACTGATGAACCCCTTATCAAGCAATTCCTGTAACTGTTCCTTCAACTCCTTCAACTCAGGAGGAGCCATGCGATAGGGAGGGATGGAGATAGGCTGAGTGTCTGGCAACAAGTCAATGCTAAAATCAATGTCTCTTTCGGGCGGCATACCCGGAAGGTCAGCTGGAAAAACATCGGGATAGTCCCTCACAATTGGGACTGAATCAACTGTAGAGGTCTCAGCACTAACGTCCCTCACATAGGCCAAATAAGCATCACACCCCTTCGCAACCATCCGTTGAGTCTTAAGAAAAAAAATGACCCTACGAGGAGTATACTCTAGTGAACCCCTCCACTCTAACCTCCGAAATTCTAGCATAGCCAGTGTCACGGTCTTAGCATGACAGTCAAGAATAGCATAGTGGGGAGATAGCCAATCCATACCCAAGATAACGTCGAAATCTATCATGCTAAGTAATGATAAATCAGCCCTGGTCTCCAGACCACTGATAACAATCAAACATGACCGATATACGCGTCCCACGACAAGGGAATCTCCCACAGGAATAGAAACATATACCGGGGAACTCAAAGAATCTCGAGATATCCCCAAATGTGAAGCAAATTAAGAAGACATATATGAATATGTGGAACCTGGATCAAACAATACCGACGCATCCCGATGACAAACGGGGACAATACCTATGATAACCGAGTCTGAAGCAATGGCCTCGGATTGAGCTGGAAGAGCATAGTATCTGGCCTGACCTACCCCTCTAGGACGACCTCGTCCTCCTCGACCTCCACCTCGAGCTGCCTGAGATGGTGGGGTAGCAGTTGGGGCTGGACGAATAGCTGGGGAACCTAGTGGAAGGCGTGGAACCTGATAAGTAACCATGGGTAAATCCTTGATCATATGCCTAGGGTCACCACATCCAAAACAACCCTTCTGAGGACGCGGTGGCTGCTGCTGACTCTGAACTGGTTTGCTGGACTGGCCAATGATAGAACCTCGAGATGAAGTAACCTGAGCTATCGGTGGTGCATAATAAGGCTCCCAAGGTCTGGGAGGAGCTGGAATACCGATGGCTGCTGGAAAGGCTGAATGAATAGGGCGGCTCACAAAACCCCTACCATGGCGTGCTGCAGGTGCACGAACTCCTGAAAAATGACCTGTCTCTCGAGACCTCTTGGACTCTCTCTCCTCCCTGTCCCGGGCCAACATACTCTCAATCCTCCTAGCAATGCTCACGGCCTGCTGGTAAGTAATTTCTATCTCTAACTCTATGTCCATGCTAGTACAAATGCTAGGATGGAGCCCCTCAATAAAACGGCGAACTCTCTCTCTGACAGTAGAAACCAAAGCTGGTGCATGTCGTGCCAAGTCACTGAATCGGACTGGCATACTCTGACACGGTCATAGTACCCCAGCGTAGCTGCTCAAACTCCGCACGCCAAGTATCCCTGAGACTCTGAGGGACAAACTCAAGCAAAAACATCTCTAAAAACCGAGCCCAAGTAAGTGAGGTTGTCTCGTCCGGACTACTAAGCTCAAATGCACGCCACCACTGATAGGATTCTCCTCTCAACTGAAAAGTAGTGAAAGAGACCCCACTCGTCTATACAATACCCATGGTACGAAGGATGCGATGACACTCCTCCAGAAAACCCAGAGCGTCATCTGAAGGCAATCCGCTGAAATCAGGTGGATGGTACTTATTGTACCTCTCAAGACGGAGCTGCTCAGACTCAGATACAGCTGCTCTGGCCTCAGGCTGAACTGGAGCTGCAGGAGGCATGGGGATATACTCTGGAACCTGCCCCATATGAACCCTCTGCTCAGGAGTACGGGTTGCGGGAGTCTATGTCCCTCCCCCGTCCTAGGATGTAGCTGGGGCTATCGGGAGTAGCCCTGCCTGAGACAGAGTACTGAAAGAACTCATAAACTGGGCAAAGGTCTCCTGGATAGCTGGAGTGACAGTAGGGACCTCCGGTGCCCCTCCAACTGCGGCTTCTAGGGGATCCTCTGCCACTGCTCTAGCCAGTGCTCGGGCTGCACCGCGTGCTCATCCTCTACCCCGAACCCTGCCTCTAGTGGCTCTGGCTGGGGGATCAGGTGCCTGATCATCAGTACGTCTGGTGCGAGTGCGAACCATCTGTAAGTAAGAATAGAATAGAGTTTAAGAGTTTCGATAATAGTGACCAGCACAAGAAGAGATTCCAAGAAGTATGATTGTTCTTAACAGTTACATATCCTCCCGAAGATAAGTACGAACGTCTCTGTACCTATCCGCGAGACTCAAATAAACCGGCTTGTGATGTTGTTACTCCTATGAACCTAGACATTCTGATACCAAATTGTCATGACCCAATTCTCCCTCCGACTGGGTCTCGTGACGCCACCTAGTATAGACGACTAGGTAAGCCTAATCATCAAGGATAATGAAAGATAACAAGTAGAAATAGGAGAAATTGAAATAAGACCATACTAAATCGATGTCGCTCGGCATTTACAGCTTAATTTACCCAAGACCCGGAATATCACCAAACATCACAAGCCATACTCTACGGCTCAATATACAAACTGGAATAATGACAGTGTATTCTCATCTACAAGTCCTAACTATACTAGGATAGGAGGGGGATTCGGAAGCTCTGCGGACGCTACAAAATTTACCTCAAAGTCTCCAATCGTCTGCTGGTGAACTAGCTACGGTATGGCGTATTGGTACCTGGATCTGCACATGGGAAAAACATGCGCAAAAAGGCGTGAGTACTCCACATTCGTTACCCAGTAAGTGCCGAGCCTAACCCCAGTCAAGTAGTGACGAGGTCAGGTTGAGGCTCTACCGAGTTTGCAAAAAAAAATAACAGATATAATTAACAGTTAAGTAAAGCAGTAATTGTCTCGACTCAAATCCTAATTTAGGTCGTGATGGCGCCCAACAGCGGGGTTAGGCCAGCCAACATGAATGACCCTATGAGTTACCTTCCCCAGTTGCCTAACATTCCAACATTTACATCTTTTTAATCAGATATGAATATGATAATAGCATGCGATATGAAGTAAAACCATAAATACGTGGACCAAACGATAAACATGCCTATATAATATATACAGTCCAAAAACCCAAAATATACGCTACGTGTGTGCTAGGAACTAGTGTCACGAGAGTCACGGGCAAGTATCGGAATATACAAGATACATATATATACAAATCCACAGTCTGGATGAAATAGACGGGGAAAATGACAAAAGGAACTTCAGGGTGCTGCTAGGAGGTCGCCAGGAAGAGCAGCTCACCGTGAAGTCTAATCACAGAAATCAGTATATAGCACCGACTTGATAATCAGGTGTACTAGCCTCCGGACCTGTACAATCAAGTACAGAAGAAGAAGAAGTTTAGCATGAGTACATAAATAAATACGTACCTAGTGAGTACCCCGTCTAAACTCGAAGGTGTAGTGACGAGAGGTCGACTAGATACTCACTAAGGGCCAGCAATACAATATAAAAAGAGATATGGCTAAAACACTAGGCATGTGAAGCAGAAATCAACAAGTACATAAGCAAATAAAGTAATTCAAGTAACAACTTAAAATGGACTGCAAGTGCCAAATCCTCCGTTTACACAATACTTGTCAATCCCACTATTAGTGACTCAGACTTAAGTGATAATACAATACCAGAACAAGACAACCGGTCGGAGTCATAAGGGTGGTCATAAGGACTGAGGTCATAAGCTACCCACGATCGCGAATCATACCTGCGACTCGTGTGCTGAATCGATAATGATAAGCTCCCCATAATCGGTAATCTTACCTGCGACTCGTGTGCTGACGCGATAATGATAAGCTACCCACGATCGCGCATCATACCTGCGACTCGTGTGCTGACTCGATAATGATAAGCTCCCCACAATCGCGAATCTTACCTGCGACTCGTGTGCTGACTCGATAATGATAATCTCCCCACGATCGTGAATCTTACCTGCGACTCGTGTGCTGACTCGATAATGATAAGCTCCCCACGATCGCGAATCTTACCTGCGACTCGTGTGCTGACTCGATAATGATAAGTGCATATTCATATATATAGGTTTATATGTGTACCGACTCAACAGTGAACCCAATAGGACCGTGTCAATACCACTGTAGCCAACTAGGATTTGAATTCATAATATTTCACCTTTCCATGTCATCTCAACAACAATCACAACTTACATTACATACAAAGTACAAATAAGGCACCTAAAGGCATGCTCGTGAGTCCTAAAGCTACCCGACATAGCAATATAGCCGCCACGTACGAACTTTCGTAACTTTGTACATACGTGGCTGCCACAACATGTATACTTAACAAGTATGGAACCTATGGGGACATATCCCCCTTACGAGGTTGAAAAGGAGACTCACCTCGTGACGAAATCACCCCTCGGATCAAGGATGCGCCCGAATCTCCGAAATCTACCCTCGACGGCTCGCAACTAGACAAATATAGCATAATTGAATCAATTTAAGTTCAAAAAAGAAAAATTAACCAATAAACCCAAAATTAGGCATTCTTGAAGAATTTTGGAATTTCGACCCCGGGCCCGCACGTTCGGATTTCGAGAATTTTAGAAGGAATCACTTACCCGAAGCTTAAGGATCATAATTATGTGGTTTATACTTGAATTCATGACAAGAATTGGATAGTTCACCAAATTCCCAAAAATCCCATTTACTACTAAAAAACCTAGACTTTTTCTAAGATTTAGTAGTTAATCCCTTGACAATTTATGAATTAAACTAGTAAATAGAGTGAAATTACTTACCTCTATTGGAAGTGGGTCGAGGAATGGTTTTCTCAAGCTCTTAGAACCCTTCAATGGAGGTTGGAATCAGCGTAAATGAAGAAAACCCGAGTTTTGACATTTAAAAACAGGCTGCCTACAGAGGTTTCCACACCTGCGACCCTGGGACCGCACCTGCGGTCCAGCACCTACGAGGAAATGGCCGCACCTGCGGAGTTAGGGGACGCACCTGTGGTCCCGCTCCTGCGGAAAATGGTCCGCACATGCAGAAGATGCGCACCTGCAAGGCTGGGACCGCAGGAGCGGTCCCGCACCTGCGGCTGGGCAACCGCACGTGCGGTCACACCAGCAATAGCTACACAAGCAGTTTTGTTTTGCTGGTTTTGGCCTCGTGCGGGGTCTGGGAGGCACCTGGGCCCCCCCGAGCCCCCGTCCAAATATACCAAGAATTCCCAAATAATTATACGGACTTGCTCGAGCCCACGGAACACTCAAAGCAACGCTAAAAGTCAAAATCACATCCCAAAACCCTTGAATTCATGACTTAAGACATTCAAACTCTAGATTTCCATAACGATGTGCGGAACCAACCTATACAACTCAGAATGACCTCAAAATTTGCAAAAATGTCATAAATGACCATACGGAACTATTCCCGATCCCAAAATTCTGTTCGGACCTCGATAGCATAAAATCACGTCCCAAACCAAATCTCAAACATAAGGAAATCCTGATTTCCATTTCGGGCGCCGAATTTCTCCCGGGTCATCGAAAACTCGAGCCGAACATACGACCAAGTTTAAATCATCATACGGAGCTACTGGAGCTGTCAGAACTCGATTCCGAGGTGGTTTGCTCAAAATGTTGACCGAAGTCAAACTTGGCCAAATAAGCCAACCTTAGAGAATCAGGTGTTCCGAAATTACCCAAACCATTCCCGAATCCCGAACCACCCGTCCCCGCAAGTCATAAAACACGAATAGCTGCTATGGAGGGTTTCATTTAAGGGAACAAGATCCCATTACGCAAAATGACCGGTCGGGTTGTTACATTCTCCCCCTCTTAAACAAACGTTCGACCTCGAACGGGTCTAGAATCGTACCTGGAGCGCTGAATAGCTGTGGAAATCTGCTCTGCCTGTCCTCCTCGGACTCCCAAGTCACCTCCTCAACTGGTTGGCCCCTCCACCGGACCTTAACTGCAGAAACGAACTTGGACCTCAATCGGCGGTCCTGCCTGTCAACAATAGCAATTGGCTCCTCCTCGTAGCCTAACTTCTCATCTGACTAAATCGTGCTGTAATCAACTACGTGAGAGAAGTCGGCGTGATACCTCTGAAGCATGGATACGTGGATGATCGGATGAACTCCTGATAAGGCTGGAGATAAGGCAAGCTCATAAGCGACCTCTCTGACTCTCCTCAACACCTCGAATTGACCTATAAACCTGGGGCTCAGCTTTGCCTTCCTCCCGAATCTCATAATACCCTTCATCGGCGAAACCTTCAGCATAACCTTATCTCCCTCCATAAATGCTACATCACGCGTCCGCTGATCTACGTAACTCTTCTGTCTGGACTGAGCTGTGCGGAGTCTCTCCTGAATAATCTTCACCCTATCCAAAGCATCTCTCACAAGATCTGTGCCATATAACATGACCTCTCCAAGCTCAAACCACCCGATAGGAGAACGACACCGCCGACCATATAAAGCCTCTAATCGAGCCATCTCGATGCTAGACTGATAACTGTTATTGTATGCAAACTCCGCCAAAGGCAAGAATTGGTCCCACTGACCGCCAAAATCAATCACACAAGCCTTGAGCATATCCTCCAAAATCTGAACCGTACGCTCTGACTGGCCATCAGTCTGAGGGTGAAATGCTGAACTGAGGTCTATCTGAGTGCCCATCTCACTGTGCAAATCTCTCCCGAAGTGCGAAGTGTACTAAGGACCTCGATCTGATATAATAGACACCGGCACACCGTGCAACCGGACTATCTCTCGAATGTAAATCTGAGCCAGCCTCTTTGTAGTATAAGTAGTAGCCACAGGAATAAAATGCGTCGATTTGGTAAATCTATCCACAATGACGCAAACAACGTCAACCTTACACAAAGTCCGAGGCAACCCAACCACGAAGTCCATAGTGATGCGCTCCCACTTCCACTCAGGAATGGGCATCTGCTGAAACAAGCCTCCTGGCCTCTGGTGCTCGTACTTGACCTGCTGACATTGAGACACCTAGCCACATACTGCACTATATCCCTCTTCATCCGCCTCCACCGGTAGTGCTGCTTCAAATCACGATACATCTTCGTCGCTCCTGGATGAACAGAATACCGAGAACTATGCGCCTCTGCTAGAATCCTCTCCCTCAGGCCATCAATATCAAGAACACACAATCGGCCTTGGAGTCTCAGAACACCATCCTCGCCCAAGGTAACCTCCTTGGCCCTACCCTAGACCACCGTATACCGAAGCTCTGCAAGACATGGATCATTAAACTGTCGAGCCTTAATCTCCCCCAACAATGAAGACTGAGAAACTACATGAGACAACACTCGATGAGGCTCCTAAAGGTCTAATCTCACAAGGGGATTGGCCAAGGACTGAATGTCCAAGGCTAAAGGTCTCTCCTCAGCTGCAATGTAGGCCAAGCTGCCCATACTCGCTGCATTCCTGCTCAAAGCATCTGCTACTACATTCTTCTTGCCCGGGTGATACAGAATAGTGAGATCATAGTCTTTTAACAACTCAAGCCACCTCCGCTGCCTCAAATTAAGGTCCCTCTGCTTAAACAAATGCTGCAAACTGCGGTGGTCAGTGTAGACCTCACATGACACACCATACAAATAGTGTCGCCAAATCTTCAAAGCATGAAAAATCGCCTCCAACTCTAAGTCGTGCAGAAGATAATTCTTTTCATGAACCTTCAGCTGGCGCGAAGCATAAGCAATAATCCTGCCATTCTGCATCAACACACATCCCAACCCAACGCGTGAAGCGTTGCAATATACAATATACATCCCAGACTCACAAGGCAATGATAGAACTGGTGCTGAGGTCCGTGCTGACTTGAGCTTCTGAAATATCGCCTCACACTCGTCGGACCATCGAAACGGGGAATTCTTCTGAGTCAATCTAGTCAATGGAGCTGCAATAGAAGAGAATCCCTCCACAAATCGTCGATAATAGCCTGCTAGACCTAGAAAACTCCTGATCTCTGAAGCTGAAGTAGGACGCGACCAACTCTGAACTGCCTCAATCTTCTGCGGATCAACATTGATACCCTCTCTGGATACCATATTCCCTAGAAATGCCACCGACTCCAACCAAAACTCGCACTTGGAGAACTTAGCATATAGCTTCTGCTCTCGCAAGGCCTGAAGCACAACTCTCAAATGCTGCTCGTGCTCACCAAAGCTCTGTGAGTAGATCAATATATCATCAATGAAAACAATAACGAAGGAGTCAATAAACGGCCTGAACACCCTATTCATCAAGTCCATAAATGTTGTTGGGGCATTAGTCAAGCCGAAGGACATCACTAGAAACTCATAATGGACATATCTGGTGCTAAATGCAGTCTTTGGAACATCAGAAGCATGAATCTTCAACTGGTGATAACCCGATCTCAGATCAATCTTAGAAAACACTCGAGCACCCAGCAACTGGTAAACAAATCATCAATGTGCGGCGGAGGATACTTGTTCTTGATGGTCACCTTATTCAACTGGCGATAGTCAATGCACATCCGCATAGATCCATCCTTCTTCTTCATAAATAAGACAGGAGCACCCCACGGTGACACACTCGGTATGATGAACCCCTTGGCCAACAACTCCTCAAGATGCTCCTTCAACTCCTTTATCTTCTTAGGAGACATACGATAAGGGGGAATGGAAATAGGCTAAGTATCTGGAGCCAAATCAATACAGAAGTATATATCTCGATTTGGAGGCATGACTGGAAGATCTGAAGGGAACACATCTGGAAACCCTCGAACAACAGGCACCGAATCAATGGTAGGAGACTCGGCGGTGGTGTCCCGCACAAAAGCAAGGTAAGCTAAGAAACCCTTCTTGACCATGTGTCGATCCTTCATATAGGAAATGACCCGACTGAATGCACTAGCTGAAGAACCCCTCCACTCTAACCTCGGTGACTCAGGCATGGCTAATGTAACTGTCTTGGCATGGCAATCCAACACAGCATGATAAGGAGATAGCGAATCCATGCCAAAAATAACCTCGAAATCAACCATATCGAGCAATAATAGGTCGGCTCTTGTCTCAAGCCCACAGAAGATAATCACACAAGAATTGTAGACCCGGTCTACTACCACAGAATCGCCCACAGGAGTGGACACATACAAAGGAGAACCCAAGGACTCACGAGGAACATCCAGAAAATGAGCAAATAATGCGGAAACATATGAGTATGTAGACCCTGGATCAACTAACACTGAAGCCTCCCTACCACAAACTGAAATAATACCTGTAATCACGGCGTCTGAGGCCACTGCGTCAGATCTGGCCGGAATAACATAGAATCTGGATGTAGCACCTGAAGCCTGAGCTCCCCTAGAACGAGCTGGAGCTGACTGACCCCCTCCTGACTGGCCTCCCCCTCTAGGACGGCCCCTGCCAACCTGACCCTCACCCCAAGGTGGTCGAACTGCTGGTGCTGAAATCATAGGCTGGTGACTCTGCTGCACGGCCTTTCCCCGATAGTGGGAGCAATCCCTCTTCACCTGGCCTAAGTCCCCACACACGTAGCATCTCAAATGTGACATATCCTGCTGTCTTGTGGAGTAAGAGTCCCGAATGGCCGAAGTGCGATGAGAATCATCTGACACAGCACTGAAATAGAAACCGAATGATCTTTGACGGCTAGAGTAACCACTGGATGAACTATGGATGGCTGGAGGATGATAGGAGCGCTCTGGCATAGCACTGAACTTAGGCCTCGCTGGAACACCCCTGGGAGGTAGTGGGGGTGATTTATATGAAGGCCTACTGAACTGACCACCTCCGAACTTACCCATGCCCCTAGCTGGAGAGCCCCTGAAGTCACCTGACAATCTGGCCCTCTTGTCCTGCAGACCCTGCTCCCTGCTCCTCAGTCGGTAACCCTCAATCCATCGAGCTATCTCGACTACAAGCTGGTACGGGGTACCCATCTCTACCTCTCTGGTCATAGAGGTCCTGATACCTGGATGTAAGCCTGCCACGAACCGTCGCACCCTCTCGACATCAGTGGGCAATATCATGAGAGCATGGCGGGATAACTCTGAAAACCTCACCTCATAATCCATCACGGACATCTGCCCCTGCTCTAACCGCTCAAACTAACCCCCGAAGCACCTCCCTCTCAGACGGAAGAATCTATCTATCCAAAAATAGCTGAGTAAACTGACTCCATGTGACAGGAGAACAATCTGCTGGCCTGCTAATAACATATGACTTCCACCAACGGCGAGCTCGACCCTCAAGCTGAAATGTAGTGAAGTCTACCTTATGTGACTCCAATATCCTCATATTGTGCAGTCTGTCCCTGTACTTGTCGATGAAATCCTGGGCGTCCTCACCCCGCTCACCCCCAAAGACTGAAGGGCCAAGTTGGGTCCATCTATCTAACATCTTCTGCTGGTCACCCTCTTCAACTAGCCTGGGCTCTGGCACTGCTACTACAGACTGAACTCCACCCACGGGCGGTGTATCCGGAGTGTGGTGTGCTGCTGCTGCCTGTCCTATGGCCGGAGCGGTAGGGGTCTGAACACCCCCTCCCGCCTGGGAAGTGGCAGGATCTGCTGGAAGTATGCCAGCCTGGGACACAGTGTGCATGAATCTCCACAGGCGGCCCATGACCTCCTAGAAGCCTGGCGCCGTCATAAACTCTGTTGGAGCAGGAACTACTGGAGGCACCTCGCCTCGCTCCTCGATGATAGGATCCTCTAACGGTGCGACTGGTACAACTCTAGGATGACCTCGTCCCCTACCTCGGGCAGCTGCCCTACCCCTGCCCCTACCACGGCCTCGAGCGGCAGGGGTAGCAGCCTCTCCCAGATCAGGAACATGAGAAGCATGCGTCCTCACCATCAATGAGAGAGTAGAAGATCAAATTGAGTACTTCATCGGTTGCACGATAGGATATGAACAAAGATGGGTTTCTTAACACCCTATAGCCTCTTGAAGATAAGTACAGACGTCTCCGTACCGATCCGCAAGACTCTACTTAGGCCAGCCAACATGAATGACCCTATGAGTTACCTTCCCCAGTTGCCTAACATTCCAACATTTACAAATATTTAATTAGATATGAATATGATAATAGCCTGCGATATGAAGTAAAACCATAAATACGTGGACCAAACGATAAACATGCCTATATAATATATACAGCCCAAAAACCCAAAATATACGCTACGTGTGTGCCAGAAACTAGTGTCACGAGGGTCACGGGAAACTATCGGAATATACAAGATACATATATATACAAATCAATAGTATGGATGAAATAGACGGGGAAAATGACAAAAGGAACTTCACGGTGCTGCTAGGAGGTCGCTAGGAAAAGCAGCTCATCATGAAGTCTAATCACACAAATCAGTATCTAGCACCGGCCTAATAATCAGGTGTACCAGCCTCCGGACCTGTACAATCAAGTACAGAAGAAGAAGAAGTGCAGCATGAGTACATAAATAAATATGTACCTAGTAAGTATCCCGTCGAAACTCGAATGAGTAGTGACGAGAGGTCGACTAGATACTCACTAAGGTCCATCAATACAATATAAAAAGAGATATGGCTAAAGCAGTAGGCACGTGAAGCAGAAATCAACAAGTACATAAGCAAATAAAGTAATTCAAGTAACAACTGAAAATGGAGTGCAAGTGCCAAATCCTTCGTTTACACAATACCTGTCAATCCCACTATAAGTGACTCAGACATAAGTGATAATACAATAAAAGAACAAGACAACCGGCCGGAGTCATAAGGGTGGTCATAAGGACTGAGGTCATAAGCTACCCACGATCGCGAATCATACCTGCGACTCGTGTGCTGACTCGATAATGATAAGCTCTCCACGACCGCGAATCTTACTTGCGACTCGTGTGCTGACTAGATAATGATAAGCTACCCACGATCGTACATCATGCCTGCGACTCGTGTGCTGACTCGATAATGATAAGCTCCCCATGATCGCGAATATTACCTACGACTCGTGTGCTGACTCGATAATGATAAGATCCCCACGATCGCGAATCTTACCTGTGACTCGTGTGCTGACTCGATAATGATAAGCTCCCCACGATCGCGAATCTTACCTGCGACTCGTGTGCTGACTCGATAATGATAAGTGCATACTTGTATATATAGGTTTATATGTGTACCGACTCAACAGTGAACCCAACAGGACCGTTCCAATACCACTATAGCCAACTAGGATTTGAATTCATAATATTTCACCTTTCCATGTCATCTCAACAACAATCACAACTTACATTACATACAAAGTACAAATAAGGTACCTAAAGGCATGCTCGTGAGTCCTAAAGTTACCCGACATAGCAATATAGTCGCCACATACGAACTCTCGTAACTTTGTACATACGCGGCTTCCACAACATGTATACTTAACAAGTAAGGAACCTGTGGGGACATTTCTCCTTACGAGGTTGAAAAGGAGACTCACCTCGTGACGAAATCACCCCTCGGATCAAGGATGCGCCCGAATCTCCGAAATCTACCCTCGACGGCTTGCAACTAGCCAAATATAGCGTAATTGAATCAATTTAAGTTCAAAGAAGAAGAATTAACCAATAAACCCAAAATTAGGCATTCTTGAAGGATTTTGAAATTTCGACCCCAGGCCCGCACGTTCGGATTTCGAGAATTTTAGAAGGAATCACTTACCCGAAGCTTAAGGATCATAATTATGTGGTTTATACTTGAATTCATGACAAGAACTGGATAGTTCACCAAATTCCCAAAAATCCCATTTACTACTGAAAAACCTAGACTTTTTCTAAGATTTTGTAGTTAATCCCTTGACAATTTATGAATTAAACTAGTAAATAGAGTGAAATTACTTACCTCTACTGGAAGTGGGTCGAGGAATGGTTTTCTCAAGCTCTTAGAACCCTTCAATGGAGGTTGGAATGAGTGTAAATGAAGACAACCCGAGTTTTGACATTTAAAAATAGGCTGCCTACAGAGGTTTCCGCACCTGCGACCCTGGGACCACACCTGCGGTCCCGCACCTGCGAAGAAATGGCCGCACTTACGGAAAATGGCCGGGGGAGCTGGGTTCGCACCTGCGGAGTTGGGGGCCGCACCTGCGGTCTCGCTCCTGCGGAAGATGCGCACCTGCGAGGCTGGGACCGCAGGAGCGGTCCCGCACCTGCGGCTGCGCAACCGCACCTGCGGTCCCACCAGCACCAGCTGCACCAACAGTTGTGTTTAGCTGGTTTTTAGCCTCGTGTGGGGTCCGAGAGGCACCTTGGCCCACCCGAGCCCCCGTCCAAATATACCAACAATTCCCAAATCATTATACGGACTTGCTCGAGCCCACAGAACACTCAAAGCAACGCTAAAACTCAAAATCATATCCCAAAACCCCTGAATTCATGACTTAAGACTTTCAAACTCTAGATTTCCATAACGATGCGCCGAACCGACCTATACAACTCGAAATGACATCAAATTTTTCAGACATGTCATAAATGACCATATGGAACTAGTCTCAGTCCCGAAATTCCGTTCGGACCTCGATAGCATAAAATCACGTCCTAAACCAAATATCAAACATAAGGAAATCATGATTTCCATTTCGGGCGCCGAATTGCTCTCGGGTCATCGGAAACCCGAGCCAAGCTACGCCCAAGTCTGCAAGCATCATACAGAGCTACGGGAGCTGTCAGAACTCGATTCTGAGGTCGTTTGCCCAAAATATTGACCGAAGTAAAACTTGGCCAAATAGGCCAACCTTAGAGAACCAGGTGTTCCTAAATCACCCAAACCATTCCCGAATACCGAACCACCCGTCCCCGCAAGTCATAAAACACGAATAGCCGCTATGGAGGGTTTCATTTAAGGGAACGGGATCCTATTACGCAAAACAACCGGTCGGGTCGTTACAGTAATGGTTAAAGGAAATTAAGGTAAAGACTGAATATAAATGATGCAATAACCTTCCACCCAGCACAACATCAACTCAATAAATAATCGTGCAATGCAATGCAAGGGAAAGTCTCAAGTTTCGGCCTGCAGTCCTAACGTATGCGATGTAATGCAAGGGAAAGTCTTAGGTCTAAGCCCGCAGTCCCGATGTATGCGATGCAATGCAAGGGAAAGTCTCAAGTTTCGGCCTGCAGTCCTAACGTATGCGATGTAATGCAAGGGAAAGTCTTAGGTCTAAGCCCGCAGTCCCGATGTATGCGATGCAATGCAAGGGAAAGTCTCAAGTCTACGCCCGCAGTCCCTATATATGCGATGCAATGCAAGGAAAAGTATCAGGTCTAAGCCCGCAGTCCCTATATATGCGATGCAATGCAAGGGAATGTCTCAGGTCAAAGCCCGCAGTCCCTATGTAACTATACAATGCAATGTACATATCCATTATAGCGCAATTCAAAGGTTTTTGAGAAAAATAGTTGGAAGTTATGGGAGAAAAGTACGTAACCAGTTTTCAAATAATAGTAGTGAGTGGAAAAAATCAGGTAAAATCGATTGTCATGATAAAATCTTAAGTTGTTACTCAGCTCGACCAGTAACGGTAATAGTAGAATTGAAAATAAGGCATATCGTAGAAGGAATCCCGGAAATATAGTGAAAATATCCCATGCACGTGGTCGTCACCTCATGTACACGGGGCTTTATAGTAAAAACCAGTTAAAAATGTCTAAGAGAAATTCCCCAACACAGAGTTAGGCAAGCGACAACAACAATACCTCCCTTCTTAGGCACGCACTAGACTGGGCTAACCATTTGCTGTCAGAAATAGGAAAACAATACTTGCATCAATCCATTTATTCATTTTTTCCTTACTACATCATTCATGATTGAATTCAAATTGCGTTGATGTTCTTCACTCAATTTGCACCTGTTACACCCTATGTTTTTGTACGTGAGAGTACGTCGTAAGTCAATTAATGTAAGCTCAGAAATGAGATTATATTTGAACGTACATAAAGTAATTTAATAATGTTACCTTGGAAGTTAAAATATTTGATATCATGAATAAAAAGTACCAAGCG
This sequence comes from Nicotiana undulata, assembly GCA_005239495.1. Lineage (NCBI taxonomy): Eukaryota > Viridiplantae > Streptophyta > Magnoliopsida > Solanales > Solanaceae > Nicotiana > Nicotiana undulata. Next base: position 92,253 of record ML281534.1, read on the forward strand.
GGTTGGAAGACTTAGAAGCTAAACGAATCGAAGAAGATAAGTTTCATCGAAAGTCGATAAGTTGGGAACGTTATAACATGTACTTCTGGGATGACACTAGGGTGCTTAATATGATAAGGTGATTGTGAGCACGTGATTTTTTACCTAACATATAGTCCTACAAAAATTCAATAAATTATTTAGTTTTATGAATTTTATTGGATTTCCGTGCTATTTGCGTTATGTAACCATAATTCGTCTTTTTAAATGTATAAATGGTTTAAAGCGACATTATTAGGTGCGTAACCTTAATTATTATTTAAATAAATATCATTATTTGACATAAAATAGGTTAAGGTTTAATTTGTCACGACCCAATTCTCCCTCCGACTGGGTCTCGTGACGGCACCTAGTCTAGACGACTAGGTAAGCCTAATCATCAAGGATAATTAAAGATAACAAGTAGAAATAGGAGAAATTGAAATAAGACCATACTCACAATCGATGCAGCCCGGCACGTACATCTTAATTTACCCAAGACCCGGAATATCACATAACATCACAAGATATACTCTACGGCTCAATATACAAACTGGAAAAATGATAGTGTATTCTCATCTACAAGTCCTAACTATTCTAGGATAGGAGGGAGACTCGGAAGCTTTGCGGACACTGCAGAATATACCTTAAAGTCTCCAATTGCCTGCTGGTGAACTAGTTACGGTATGGCGCACTGGTACCTAGATCTGCACATGGGAAAAAAATGCGCAGAAGGGCGTGAGTACTCCACATTCGGTACCTAGTAAGTGCCGAGCCTAACCCCAGTCAAGTAGTGACGAGGTCAGGTTGAGGCTCTACTGAGTTTGCAAAAACAATAACAAATATAATTAACAGGTAAGTAAAGCAGTAATGGTTAAAGGAAACTAAGGTAAAGACTGAATATAAATGATGCAATAACCTTCGACCCAGCACAACATCAACTCAATAAATAATCGCGCAATGCAATGCAAGGGAAAGTCTCATTTCTCGGCCCGCAGTCCCAACGTATGCGATGCAATGCAAGGGAAAGTCTCAGGTCTAAGCCCGCAGTCCCGATGTATGCGATGCAATGCAAGGGAAAATCTCAGGTCTACACCCGCAGTCCCTATATATGCGATGCAATGCAAGGGAAAGTCTCAGGTCTAAGCCCGCAGTCCCTATATATGCGATGCAATGCAAGGGAAAGTCTCAGGTCTAAGCCCGCAGTCCCTATGTAACTATACAATGCAATGTACATATCCATTATAGCGCAATTCAAAGGTTTTTGAGAAAAATAGTTGGAAGTTATGGGAGAAAAGTACGTAACCAGTTCTCAAATAATAGTAGCGAATGTAAAAAATCAGGTAAAATTGATTGTCATGATAAATTCTTAAGTTGTTACTCAGCTCGACCAGTAACGGTAATAGTAGAACAGAAAATGAGGCATGTCGTAGAAGGAATCTAGGAAATATAGTGAAAATATCCCATGCACGTGCTCGTCACCTCATGTACACGGGGCTTTATAGTAAAAACCAGTTAAAATGTCTAAGTGAAATTCCCCAACACACAGTTAGGCAAGCCACTTCCCTCGACTGTGCAAATCAACCGATAATCACGCTCTTGCAACGAGTATCTAACTCCGGGTGGCCCAAATCTATTCAATTCGATTAAATAATGTAAGTATCATTTTAAGATTTCAAACTAACTAATTAATTCGGAACTAATACGTGAAATTAGAAAAATTGACCAAAACGCCCCTCTGGCCCACGTCTCGGAATCGGATAAAATTTACATTTTCCGAACCCTTATTCACTCACGAGTCTAACCATATGAAAATATCTCAAATCGGAGGTCAAATACCCAAAGTTTGGTCTAAGAAGTTTCTTCCAATTTTCCCAATTTCTACTAAATAATCTCGAATTTAAGGGTGGGATTTAAGATTAGGATCATGGAAGATAACCTATGATGATTGTTTAACCAAAAAATGAACATTTTTTTACTAAAGCTTAATTTCAGGAAAAACACGGGTTACTGATAATCGGATCAATCAAACAAAGAATAAAATGCAATCGTTGAGAATAAAAAAGAAACAATAACTTATATTGCTCGAAATCCGATCCCCTGTTGGTTACATTGACATTCCTTTTATAGGAATGTTTTCCTTGTACAACGTTTCTATTACTGTCATGAAGCCTATTTAATGCTTAATTATTACATTTATGAGGCGTTATAAAAATGACTAGTAACTGTTATTTTAGGAATTGTGTAACGTACGAGGCATTGATTGCTGATCTTTGAATCGGCCTGTTATTGTGTCCGGATTCGCTGTGACCATGCCTTTTTTCTTTAGTGATCTTTTTCGTGGCTAATTCCTTGCATTGCCCGTACCTCTTTATCTCGCATCCGCGTGTGATATTTTGATTGGTCCACCTGGCTAGCTGAGTCATCTAAAATCTGTACACGTGTAAGACTATATTTTTTACCAATACAGATAGTCCCCCCACTTGCCATGTATTGAGCGTATAATACTTGGTAAGTGGATGTTCATTTATGGCGGGAATATTTTGCCGCCGCTTTATCTCGAAACTTTGTATTCTTTTATTGACACATACTTTGCACAGTACTTCCATTTAATGCTTCGTTCACGTGTTCATTTCTGATTGGTTCTGAAATGACTTAGCGCCTTTTAGGGCTTTTTTGCGGCTGCATCAGTCCCAAAGTGACACTTTTGATTATGACCTTCCATCATTACCTTTTCAATCTTTGACGGTTGCCATTAAGTATAAATAGTCTTCTTCCTTTCTTCCTTAGCACGAAAAAAGAAAACTTCTGCATCTCAATTTTCTCTTTGTGAAAGAATTTCTTCTTTAGACTTTATAAATATGTCTTCATCAGGCCATTCTGAAAAGGTTACTGATGTTGAGGCTCTGGTTTCTTCTTCTGCTCCGACGAGGAGTCGAAGAGGTGGCCGACTAAGGAGCCTTGGACGTACTTTTTCTAGAGGTTCTTCTTCTTCTTCCCCTGCTAGGGCGTTGTTTTCCCCGAGAGGTAGATCTTCTCAATCTGTTTCTAGGAGTAGGGATGATTTTCATGAACCTAGAGTTGACGAAATCATCCCTTCTGAGATAACTTTTCCAGAAGTAAATTCTCCTATTACTGAACAATCTCTTTCTCTGGATAGTATTGAGAAATATGCCACTATCATTACTGTGGGTCACATTCCCATTGTTCGTAGGGAATGTTTTTGGGAGTCTAATGTTCCTGTTCTCGTGCCAAGTAGTATTCAAAGGATTACATCCTTTAAAGCTGGTTTTTCTTATGTTTTCACTTATCCTTTTACGTTAGGATTTCAACCTCCTGTTGATCCTGTGATTATAGAGTTTTGTCGCTTTTTTAATATTTGTTTAGGACAAGTTGGTCCCCTACTATGGCGTGTTGTCGCCTGTTTGAGGGTCTTGGCTTCAAAGGTTTTCGTTCCTTTTACCCTTCCTCATCTGCTGCATTTGTATTCTCCTGCTTTATTCCGTCAGGGGTTTTTTACTTTAGTTGCCCGGAGTAAGAGGGTGTTAGTAACCCCTGGTGATGATAAAGACAGAGGTTGGTACCTTAGGTACGTGGCGGTTCCCATAGTTGTTTTAGTGGGTGAAAATAATCTTCCCTTCCCCGAGAAGTGGAACCGTGCACGTAAGTATTTTAATTCGTACCTGATTCATTTGTAATGAAATTTGTTTGATGTTTTATGACACCGTATCTGTTTCCCTTTAATTTACAGCAACTATGAATGTTGTCGAGAATGTCTCCGACATCCGTAGTTGGGTAGAAAGAATGTTAACTGCTGCTCCTGCCGAGGAAATATCTTGGAAGTACTTTTCGAAAAAGTACAAGTGGATTGTTAAGACCCATGGTAAGCATAATTTTTCTCATTCTTTTCTCTGCTTGAGTTCTTTTTTTTTTATTAACTCTTTTCCTCTTTCTGATAGGGTTTACTACTCGTGGGGTATCTTCCTCACTTCCAAGGATGTCATTGTCCCAAGCTCAGAATATTTTGACGAGTGCTTCGAAGAGGAAAGCCCTGGATTCCCGTTCTGAAGGGGAAGATGAGGGTGAAGAAGAGGGTACTTTAGTGCACCGGATGAGAAGAAGGCGGGTAATTTTGGACAAAGAGTCTACTCCCGCGCCTCTTTCTTCCATGTTGGCCATCGGGTCTTCTTCTTCTCGAGATCAATCTCAATCTCCATCTCAGGACTCTGCTGAGCATTTATTTCAGGAAGGGTTCGAGATGCATCCTGACGATGTTCCTTTGGCTACCATTTACCCGCATTTTGCTGCTATCTCTGCTCCCCAAGCTGCTGCTGTTGTTTCTTCTCCAATTCCTATTATTTCATCAGTTTCTCTTTCTTCCATCTCGATTGAAGTGCCTGCGACTCTTTTGGCTCCCGGCCTTTCCGTTTCTTCTGCTGCCCCTTCGGTCCCTGCTTCCATGCCTTCTGTTATAGAAGAAGGGTCTTCCAGCAGGGGGATGCGAAGAGTCTTGATTGAGGTTCCAGCTGGTGGCAACCTCTTTAAGAAGATCAGCACCGGGGAGTCGGAAATGTGGCTCAAGCCTTTGATTGGCCCTGAGGAAAGAGCTAAACTTGACAGCCACGCATCTCTCACTTGGGCTAATGAGGTGGTGCATAATTCCTTGAAGGTATATACTCGATCTTTTGTACATACATTGCTTCAATAAATAGTTTTAATATTCTTAATTGTTTTACTACTTTTGTAGACGCACCTTATCGGTTTGGAGCTCATGAAAATAATTTCTAATTATGAGAAAGAGTTGCAACGGCTTCGTGGGCTGGATGATTTTAAGGCACAATACGAAAGCCTTCAAATTGAGATGGAAACTTTAGAAGGAGAAAGAGATACCTTAAAGGAGCAGCTGAAAGTTGTGAGAGGAGAATTAGCAGTGGAGAGGGCTTCTTCCAGCCAAGCTAACAAGGATAAAGACATTCTTGAATCCTGTTTTGCCGAGCAACTGTAAAAAGCCACGGAAGAGGTCCGGTATTTGAAGTATTTGCTGGGACAAAAAGAAGAATATTCCGGAGAGCTCGTACGTAATCTTTCTCAAGTTCAAGAAGATCTTCGTAAGGCTCTGGCAAAGACCCAAAATTTGGAATAGTTAGTCGCGCCTTTGAAGGTTGCTCTTGAAGCTGCTGAAGTCGAAAATGACAGCTTGAAGGCTGAACTTCAAGTGTGGTCGAAAGATTATAATGATCTTGAAGAGTCAACGGCTGTTGAAGTGAGTTGGGCGTATATGAATGCTCGTCATGACACATTAATGGAGATGAGTCAAGCAGGCTTTGATCTTGATGCTGAGATTGCAAAGTCTAAAGAAGCCATAGATAAGACTCAGCAGGGTCTCAACCTTTCTCCAGTTAATGAAGCAGCAGCCGACTCTCCGGAAGAAGAAAGCAGTCCTTCTCCTCAAAAGTGAAAATTCTGGTTGTTTTCCTGTTTTTTTTTTTTTTTTTTTTATATTGGATTGGTGTAATTACTCCCAGCTCCATCGGGAGTAAGTTTAAAGTTTCTAAAGTCCCCAACTGACAACTTAGGGGCATTTTAAAAATGTAAATATTATGTGGCTAAGTACTTAGTTTTGTACTTATTGTACTTAGCTGTTTTTATATCAATGTACTGCTTTTGAGACTTTTATGAATTTTGAGCTTTAACCCTTCTATTCAAGTCTATTGCTTTTGCTTTTGTGAGGTCTTTGTTCGTACCTCTTAGCTTTCTTTCCGTAAAATGATACGTGTTTTGCTCTAAACCCTTTTATGTCGGGTGTAGTACAAGCTTTAGCCTTCGTATGTGAAAGGCTTTGTTTGTGAATCAAGGGCCCTTTTAATGTTTTAATGAAGAAGACGTCTCAACTTCATTGAAAATGCAATAGAGTGATAGGAATTTTTCACATGTTTTAGGAATGTTTTTGTGAGAGGTTTTTGCTTGAACTTTCACAACATTTTTACATGTGTTACGTTTGTCATCTAAAACTCATGTTGCAACTGTTTTTAACAGATTTAATAGTCACTTGTATTTCGTAACTGTTTTTAGTGGATAACAGTTTTTTGAGTTAATACAAGGAGGCAACTGTTTTTCATTAGTAACAGTTTTTCGTATTGACTGTTTTATTTGCAACAGTTGTAAGTACGAGAGAAATGTAGTGTAATCCGTAACTGTTTTTAGATATAACAGTTTTGAGAATATATACAAGGGTTTCGATCTTTCATCCGTAACTGTTTTTAAATAACAGTTTTCCATTTGAGTACAAAGATTTCGTAACTGTTTTGATTATAACAGTTTTGGCTAAGTACAATGATGATGATCTTCTGTCCCTAACTGTTTTTGATGTAACAGTTTGTACATTTCTTCTTTGTATCTATCATTTTACCTTCTAACCTGAACATGGTTCGAGGGTTTTTTAGAGTAGGCTTTTCGCAATACTTGTGTCAGAGTCTTCAATTCTTTTGCTCATATCACTTGACTTCTTGGCTGAATGATTTTTTAAGTTTGATCATTCTGACTTCTGGTAGTCTTGGCTTTTTATATCATGTAGTCTCCCAAGTGTTGGAGCATTGAAGAATGAGATCTCGAGCACTTGATTATTCTTACATTGTGGTCCTTTCCCTGAAAAGGGAAAACATTCCGGACTCGAAGGTATATGCTTTTTTAGATGATGACTGCTTAACCCTTTAAAATATCCATCAGAAAGTGTAACCCTAGACCGGGAATTATGTTTCCGCGCGTCTTTGCGGGTCTAATGTCATCATCTGGTGATGGGTTAGCTCTTTGCCTATCATCTAAAAAGGTTAGTAAAATTTTAAATATTTGAAGATAAAATTTGAACACGTAATACCTGATCGTGGGTACTTCTTCTGCTTAGAAGTAGTATTTCTTCAGATGAATGGCATTCCAACTTGTTGGTAAAATCCTGCCGTCCATGGCTTCTAATTCGTATGTGCCTTTTCCTGCTATTCCTCGTATCTTATAGGGACCTTCCCAATTAGGATTTAGTTTGCCAGTTCCTGCTTCCTTTGTTGACTGGAAGACTTATTTAAGTACAAAGTCCCCAATTTTGAAATATCTGAGGTTGGTATTACGATTGTAGTATCGTTCTATGATTTGTTTTTGAGCTGCCATCCGTATTAAGGCCACATCTCTTCGTGATTCGAGTAGGTCCAGATTGGTTTGCAGTTCAACGTCATTTGTTTGTTCCGTGGTTGTTGTCACCCTTAAACTTGGCTCGCCAATTTCCACGAGTATTAATGCCTCTGAGCCATAAACAAGTACGAAGGGGCTTTCTCCCGTGGATGTTTTTGATGTAGTCCTGTATGCCCATAATACCACTGGTAATTCTTCGGGCCAATTGCCTTT